>SJXQ01006002.1:152935-182615 GCA_006408695.1 Aepyceros melampus | reverse complement strand
CCCTAAAGCAGGGTCGGCGCTCATCTGCTGACTGAGGCAGTGGCGCTCGGCGATGTAGTGGCTTCGCTCCCAGGTTCACGGGGTGAATTCTGGCCCTTCTGCGCCTGCGTACCTCTGAGCTCTGAGCAAGAACTCGTGCAGCTGTGAAGACCAGACCTGCTTCACCTGCACAGAGTTTAAAGAGAGCAGGTGTGGGCCGTCCGTGATATGGAAATAGAGGCAGCAGTGAAGGAAGCTTTTGGGAGCTGAGCTCAGTGGTAAAGGGTCACTTGTTCAGTCGTGTCACACTCCTTGCAGCCCCATGGACTGCAGCACGCCAGGCTTCCTTGTCCTTTACCATCTCCTGGAACTTGCTCAAACTCATGTCCATTGACTCGGTGATGCCTCCAATCTCTGTCCTCCCCTTCTCCTCCTGCCTTCAATATTTCCCAGCATCGGGGTCTTTTCAAATGAGTTGGCTCGTCACATAAGATGGCCAAAAGTATTGGAGTGTCAGCTTCGGCATCAGGAGGGTCACTTGAGAATGGAGGAATCCAGGCATCAAGACCTAGGTTGCCAGTCCTGCTGGTAAGGGTAGCGGAGGAGGAGACCTCCTTCTTAGGGCTACTGGCCGCCTCACCCTTCATGAATTTAAACTGCTACTGCTTCTCTCCTCTTTACCCTATCCTTATTAGGTAGTCATAATGCCAGGTTCTCAGAAACAGAGAGGTCCTCCCCTGCAAACGCCATCTCAGGTAGAGCCCGGGTTAGCCGACGGAAAAAGGTGGGCGGACCTTGGTGGAACCTTAGTTTCTGATTGGTGAGCTGATATCACATGACCCTTCTCTTCTCCCTAGAGCCCAACCCACGTCTTTCTGGCAGCAAACAGGAGTGTGCACCACCAGGTTGAGGTCTGCCCTGGAATGCTCTGTAACATGAATTTCCTCAGTCTTTAAACATAGCCCCTAAAAGTGTGTTTGACTGTGTATAGGTAGGTGGGGCTCTCAAGATAAACAATTTGAATGACCTCACATCAGCGTGTCAACATCCTTTGGGTAGCTCAAGGTCAAGAAATCAAAGAAATACCACACTGGTCAGAAAGAAATAATCCCCTCGCTGGGTCATCCTCATGGGAGTCTGGTCAGAACACTGAGTCGACGAAGGGGAGAGACCTGGGACTCCTCCTGGCATCTGGATTACCCCATACTGAATTGGTGTGGGTTCAAGAGTTGGGGCATGGTTTCTGAAAGGGTAGAAATGGGATAGAGCCCACATTTTTCTTGAAATGTTCAGCCCTGCTGCCTCCATAGTCCCCTGGCACCAGAAGGCATTTTAGACATCTTCCTGGAAGACTGCTTCGGCCTACCTGGCTCCTTGAGACAAAGGCAAGGGTTGCCTGAAATAGAGTGGTACTGCCCTTAAGTATCGGAAGGCAATACCCACTCCAGTACTCTTGCCTGGAAAATCCCATGGACGGAGGAGCCTGGTAGGCTGCAGTCCATGGGGTCGCTAGGAGTCCGACACGACTGAGCAACTTCACTTTCACTTTTCACTTTCATGCATTGGAGAAGGAAATGGCAAACCACTCCAGTATTCTTTCCTGAGAATCCCAGGGACGGGGAAGCCTGGTGGGCAGCCATCTATGGGGTCGCACAGAGTCGGACACGACTGAAGCGACTTAGCAGCAGCAGCAGCAGCCCTTAAGTATATATCAACATATGTATAGGCTACACAGTAATCTAGTGATGAGTATATACTAATGTATTTGACCTAATATTCATTCTTGGCCACAGATGTCTAGTAAATGTGTTGCACGGACTTCAAGTTTAACATTTGGACATTTATTTTTAGTCATTATTACAACTCAAAAAAAGAGGAAAATGTAAGAAAAACTTGCACCTAAATTTTCACACACCCATAGGTAACTACTGCAAATGCTAGTGTATATGTTGGCAGAACAGCCATTCATTATTGTTTTATGAAAGTAGAATTATGTATACAAAGTATTCTGTAACCTGTGATTCAGACCCAGAAAACACACTTTCCATATCAATAAATAAATTTATACAAGGCCATTTGGTAACCAGAAAATATTCCACATAGAGAAGAAACCTACATCTTCAATCATTCTTATATTGCAAACATTTGTGTTGTTTTCAACTTTTTACCCTATAACACATCACTGCAAGGCACACATCCTTCTTGCTAAATAAAATTTGTTATAATCTAGATTTTCATTGTTATGGATGAATTCCCAGAGGTAGAAATTGTTGGTATGTAATTCTTTGATGAAAATATCAGCAGTCGGATCTCCTGAAAGTCATTTTTATAACAATTTTGTCCAAGTGGAATGGCATGTTTAGTGCAGTGGATGAACAACTGGAAATACAATACAAAAAAGAATGGAATGATATTTGGAATATTAATATGGACCTGAAGAGGGTATGGAAGGAAAACTGAATGGAAAGTGAATGGAATATAATGGGAAAATGGAATGGAAAGGAGGATGGAAATAAATATTTAATGGCATACAGAATAAAAAATATAATATCATATGAGAAAAGGAATGGAATATAGAATAAAATTTTTAAGAAAAAGAACAAAATTGAAATTAAATAAGAAGGAATATAGAATGGAACTGAAAATGCAGTGGCAGGAAATAAATGGACTATGAAATATTCACTATTTAAAAATAGATGAAATGGAAAAGATGAAATGGGACTTGGAATGAAATATAAAATACAATGTCTTAAAGGGTGGGATAGAAATTGAATAAAAATGAAATGGAAGATGGAAAATGAAATTACTGATGAATGAGAGGAGGCACTAAAATGAGAATACATTAAAAGAATGTTTAAATCAGTTACTTCTCCATAACTTGATGCTATGAAACAATAATTATATATTCTGCACTTCTGCAGTTCAGACAGGGTTTGTCTCTATTCCACTATATCTGGGCCCTCAGCTGGAAAAAATTGAATGGCTACTAGGTCATGAGGGAAGAACAATCAGTGATGATTCCTAGAATTTGGCCAGAGAATCTGGGTGGATGAAACAGGGAAAACTTGCTGAAAGAGGGAAAACTCTCTCAGTAGAGGAGCAGATTGGGAAGAGAATGGAAGCTGGTGACTCTGTTCTGACCATGTTGACCACTACAACCCGTGTGGTTGTGCTACTCATTTAGAGGAACAAACCCCAACTCACCTCATAACACTCCATATGCTCTAGAGGGCAACTTTCACCAGTTTCATGGATCCTGTATTCCTCTGGGATATCATTTCAGATTACTCTCAGCTATCCCTCCCTTCCTTTACTCCTTTCTGTAGTTTTTCTGGAACTGAGTGATGATCCTTGACTTAATAATAACTAAGATGCCTCCATGTGTCCTTGCTCTCATTTAAATATATATCTATTTCTATATATAAATACATATAAGGAGAAATATTTATGGAAAGAAAATGTATATACTTCTCATGTATATATATCTTATATGTATGTGTATATTTCTATATATAAATATATTTTATATAAACATTACAAAATTTTCACATATAAAGATATTTTTAAATAAAAATATATTACACATATAAGAATTTCTATATATTTTATATAGAGATAAATTATACATGTATAATTTCATTAAATATAGACTTACATATTTATATATTACATTAAATATATACTTTTATATGGGCTTCCCTGATGGCTCAGTGATAAATAACCCACCTGCCAGTGCAGGAGACATAAGTTTGATCCCTGGGTCAGGGAGATCCCCTGGAGAAGGAAATGGCAACCCACTCCAGTATTCTTGCCTGGGAAATCCCATGGACAATGGAGCTTGGCAGGCTACAGTCCATGGAGTCAGAAAAGAGTTGGATACAACTGAGCAACTAAACAATAACAACAATCTATCTGTGTAACTATCTACCTGCCTACCAATCTATCCATCCATCTATGATTTCCTTTGGCTATTGTAAAAAAATTAACACAATTTTGATGACTTACTGTAAAAAAATTAACACAATTTTGATGACTTAATGTAATAGAAATGTATTCTCTCAAAACCCTGGAGGCAAGACATACAGATTCAGTATCACTGGGCCACAATCAAGGTATGGGCGACCTGCAGTCCCTCTGGAGACACTAAAGGAGAACCTGCTCTTGACTCCTTTGAATTCTAGTAGCTGCCCACCGTCCTTGGCTGATTGCCATCATCACCCTAATTTCCACCTCTGTCTTCCCATGGCTTTCTCTGTGTATTTATTTGTACATCTCTCTTACATCTTTCTACATCTGTCTTTGCCTCTCTCTTAAAAGAACATATGATTGCATTTAGGGCTCACTCAGATAATAAAGAATTATCTCCCCACCTCCAAGAGTTCAAGATCTGTAACTTAATCACATCTGCAAGGTCCTTTTTTTTTAAACTATATAATTAATGTTAACAGCTTCCATTGATTCCATTGATTAGGATGTGTATATCTTTTGGTGGACATTATTCAACCAACCACACTATCCATCAATCTCTGAACCTATCTTTATACCTACAGAGCTTTCTTACATAGATTAGGATCTCATCCCCTAAGGAGCAGTAGTTCGCCACCAGGTACATTTTTTCCCTGAGGAGACATGTGATATTACTAAAATCCCTGGAGATATTTTTGGTTGTCCCAACTGGTAATGGTGGAAGTGCTATGGGCATCTAGCATGTAAAGGAGAGAGATGCTGCTAAACCCCCTCAATTCACAAGATAATATCCTACAAGGAATTATCTATTAGAACCACAATGTCAACAGTGTCAAGGTTGACAAACCCTGCTGAAGAAAAGTTAAACAATTCAGAAAAGTTGATAACAAAATTTAAATCCCGAGCAATCCCTCCAGTGATTGATAACTATTGTTAAACATTTGATATGTCATCAGAGTGACAGAGGAGAGAAATCTAAAAATCCATCCCTCCACATGCAAATGTTGGCCAAAAAAAAAACCCTCAGTATCAACTTGGTTTTGAACTCTAAAATTTAATTTAAAAACTTAGAACCAAAAAGTGCTTAATGAATAAAAGGCTTTTTTCGTTACCTGCCTACCATCCCCATTCCTCGGTTAGGCAAGTAGCTCTGTGGACGGCAGCCTGAATTCCTGATTCAGCTTGCTGGTGCCAGAGGGAGAAATAAAGACATTTTTCTCAGAGTTGTGGTTGTGCATTTTGACCTGTTTTGTGGCTCCCTGAGGAATCAGCTCAGAGATTTACCTTTGCTTCACCTACCTCAGAACTGTCAGGGCTGGAGAAGCCTCCCGGGTGAGCATTTGTTGAAAACATTTCAAAGCAAATACTACCTCTCATACAACTCAATATCTAAAAAACAAACAACCTGAAAATTGGGCAGAAGACTGGGATAGAAGCTTTTCCAAGGAAGACACAGATGGCCACCAGGCACATGAAAAGATGCTCAACATCACTAATTGTCAGGGAAATGCAAATCAAACCACAATGAGCTCTCCTCATACCTGTAGCTGTCAGTCATGTCTATCTCTGTGACCCCATGGATTGGAGTCCGGCAGGCTCCTTTGTCCATGGAATTTTCCAGGCAGGAATACTGGAGTGGGTCGCCATTCCCTTCTCCAGGGGATCGAACTCGGGGTCTCCTGCATTGCAGGCAGATTCTTCACCATCTGAGCCATGTGTGTAAAATCCCTACACCTGTAAGAATGCTTATTATCAAAAAAGCAAACAAATAAGTGTTGGTGACCATGTGGAGGAGAACCCTCGTGCACTGGTGGTGAGAATGTTAACTGGCACAGCCACTACAGAAAACAGTATGGAGTTTCCTTCAAAAAGCTAAAACTAGAACTACCATATGATCTAGCAATTCTATTGCATGGTATATATTCGGAAAAGACAAAAACTCTAATTTGGAAAGATTCATGCACCCCAATTCATTGCAGCATTATTTACAATAGTGCAGTTATGGAAGCAACCTAAATGTCCATCAACAGATGCGTGAATAAAGAAGATGTGGTATTTGCTGTTGTTCAGTCGCTCGGCCGTGTCTGACTCTTTGCAACTCCATGGACTGCAGCACGCCAGTCTTCCCTGTCCATCACCAACTCTGGAGCTTCCTCAAACTCATGTCCGTTGAATGGGTGATGTCATCCAAGGTATATATACCACATCCAAGATGTGGTGTAGGTAGCACTAGTGGTAAAGAACCCACCTGCCAATGCAAGAGACATTAAGAGATGCAGGTTTGATCCCTTAGTCAGAAAGATCTAGAGGAGGACATGGAAACCCACTCCAGTATCCTTGCCTGGAGAATCCCAAGACAGGGGAGCCTGGGAGGCTACAGTCCATAGGGTTGCACAGAATCAGATACGACTGAAGTGACTTAACACATAACGTATATAAATATACTGGAGTGGGTTACATTTCCTCCTCCAGAGGATCTTCCTGACTAAGGGATCAAACTCACATCTCCTGCATTACAGGTGGATTCCTTACCACTGAGCCATCAAGGAAGCCCCATCCCTGAGGTAGAGTGCTCACCCCCAAGGAGACTGAGACTCCTACACCAGGCTGCTTGCTCTGACTAGGTCCATTGTGCTGATGCTGACCACCTTGGTGTCTTGGTGTGAGAAGAGTCTCACACAGATAGAGGTATCTGGGACCAAGTTACTTCCCTGACTGGGTCCCCTTTACTTTGTTCTTCTCTTGCTACCCTCCCCACCCCCAAAGGCCCCTGGGTCTCTGGGCAGGCAGGAAAGTCTGTGGCTCACAGGAACAAAGACTTACTGGATCAGGCTGCATGTGGGACTTGGATTTTCACCATTCTAATAGGTGTGCTGTGGGTCTCGTTCACTTTTAACTACAGGTTAGTCAGACAGCCTTCATTAAAGCAGAACTGTTACCCACATGAAATCAAACATAAATGAAAAGTAAAATCTGCCAGAGTGCAAGAGTAAGATTAAACACAGAACTCGGGGTTTATAGTGCTTTTATAAAATTCCTTGAGGCTATTCATAGCCAAACCTAAAAGTTATATCAAGAAGGAGTGAAGTCTGGGGTCTTAAAATTTCCTTTTTGCCATCTATGGACAACTTCTATTGGAAGGCATTTAAAGCACCCCATGGAACAAATTTGGAAATGTTACAATTCAAAAGCAGAGCTGGAACTAAGTTGTGTAAAACATTAACGATAGGAAAAGTCAATGCAAGTGGAATACCTAGGCAGAGCACTATGGATTGCACATATTTGGTAATCCCTATATCTTTCTGAAAGGATACAAAAGCTTTTATGAAAGCCCTTTTTCTTTGCTATAAGAACCTCAATCCTCCAACAATTCATTCAGATTAAGTTAATTCTTCTTTTATGCCTAAAGCATCCAAGTAGGGCATTCCTATATTTCACCATGTAAATCCCTGTGATATGAATCTAATCAAAAGCTGGATCTTTGGTGTTTAGGAGGAAAAAAATAGGTCAGTGGGAAATCTTGAAACAATTATGGAGAATAACATATTTTACTTCCCTGACTGAAGGATACATGTGATACTAATCTGGGGAAACGGACTTTCTCTCTGCATTTCATCCTTCCTCTCTTCAGATTGGGCTCCACAAAGAGAACCTTAAGCTTCTGCTCTATAATTTCAAGTTTTTTTTATCTTTTTTCTATCTTCTTTTTAAAAAATTTTGGCCAGTGAAGCAAGAGTCTCTGAATTTAAGGTTGTCTGAGTGTGTGTTCTAGTTTTACCTTTGAAAAATGCCACCCTGAAATCTGGAATGACAGGTATAGGAGCCAAGATGTGCTTACATTATTATTCAGTCACTAAGTGGTGTCCGACTCTGCGACCCTATGGATCTGCTTACATAATCATGGATATTTTCCCTCCAAGGACCACACTAAGTTCTCAGGGTGAAGAATGAAGAAATATCTCTTTTGGCTTTGGCAGAGGGAGGGGAGAGTAACTGTAAATACCCCCATAATCGTCCTATAACAAAAGCCTACTTTCCAGGATAAGATACTTCAAAAGAGCATAATTCTGAAATTTTATCCTGGATGGAAAAGGAAATCCCTCCCAAATCCATCCCCTATGGTTTTCCTGGCCTCACCTGGTGGGCACGGCGGGTGGAGGGAGCTTCAAGGAAATGAATTGAGAATGTTGCAGTCTAAGAAGTCGAAGTAGCAGAAAAAAGGCAAAAATGATATATCACTGGAGGAGGGGCAGAAACCATTGTTAAGGTCATAGTACTGAAACACAGGCCCCGTAAAGACTGACAATCAGAAGGTTATAGAATGCTTCCTGTCCTCCACACCCTACCACCAAATCAACAAGGATCCAGGATATTAATACCATGTACCAACCGTTCTATCCTTGTCTTTAAAGTAAAATGCTGACTCAAGAATTAATGATTGGGAAATGTGAAGACGTAGAAACATCTAATGGCTGTTGGGCTGGGGAACTGGAACAATTTAGACTGTATATTTGCCACCTAGCAACATTCAGTTTAGTTCAGTTGCTCAGTCGTGTCTGACTCTTTGTGACACCATGAATCGCAGCACGCCAGGCCTCCCTGTCCATCACCAACTCCCGGAGTTCACTCAGACTCACACCCATCGAGTCAGTGATGCCATCCAGCCATCTCATCCTCTGTCGTCCCCTTCTCCTCCTGCCCCCAAACCCTCACAGCATCAGTCTTTTCCAATGAGTCAACTCTTCACATGAGGTGGCCAAAGTACTGGAGTTTCAGCTTTAGCATCATTCCTTCCAAAGAAATCTCAGGGTTGATCTCCTTCAGAATAGACTGGTTGGATCTCCTTTCAGCCCAAGGGACTCTCAAGAGTCTTCTCCAATACCACAGTTCAAAAGCATCAATTCTTTGGTGCTCAGCCTTCTTCACAGTCCAACTCTCACATCCATACATGACTACTGGGAAAACCATAGCCTTGACTAGATGNTAAAAAAAAAAAAAAAAAAAACCTAAAGTTGTGCATCGTGATGGAAAACTTTTGTTTTGCAATTACATGTAATGTTAAGATGTGCTGCTCCCACCAGACCATATAGCATATCCAGTTCTCCAGTGGGAGAACACTCTGACTTTTCAAGGTGTTGCCTCCAAGCTGATACTATAACTGGGTCTTCAATAATTCAGTATATTGTTCTGTGAAGTCATCTGATTTTTCATGATGATGCATGAAAATAACAGGAAATATCACAGGTGTCAGCTGATAACTTCACTTTTTTTTTTTTTTTTTTTGTCATAAAATTCAGTCTTGGATCAGAAGAAAATCTTCCTAAAATAACATCAGTTCTGGAATATAGTAATAGAACAGAAATAGAGTCATTTCATAAGATCACAGACAGTGTTACAGGTAGAATGGTGGTCTTTATTTCAATGTAGACCAAATGTTCTTCATAGTGAGAGGAGTTTAAAACAATCATCTTGCCAGCAGATGGCTGGATAGTTGTTCTAGATGTCTCATCATGGTTCTCCATATTTGGAAGAAAGGGTACTCATAGTACCAGATAAACAGTGATAATAAGAAAGCTATGCTGTTATCCCATCTATTGCCTCTACACATACCACCATAGCCACTTTTACATGGCCTCACAGATTAAATATTAGAGTGGCAGGGAAACTGTGATGACTGACATTCACAGGATGGCTCCCCCTCTCATTTGTTTTGTAGTGACCTCTGATAAGTATTTCTGTACACAAAAATGCAATAGAAGTATTTTACCCCTTTGTGTCTGTTCTGCGGAGTCATTGATCTTATACACTTTTCTAAGACCCTTGCCACCTAGCCAGCTTCTGCCCATCAATCAATATTGATCCATACTTCAGACCATCTCCTCTTCTACAAGGAGTAGACGATTAGATATACCAGTCAAAGTTCTTCCATTTTGATGGTTGCTCTTCACATTGTCTTTGAGAGCCACCAAGAGTGTGGGATTTGGATTCACATTGCTTTTATTCATATTGGCATTGCCTTTGAAGTTTTTAGGTTGAAAACTATTATAATTTGTTGTGTATTTAAAAAAATATTTCTATTGTTATTTTGGTGGTTGAATAGAGTGGAATAGATATTTTAAATTTGCTACCTTCTAGCACAGGAAACTGCTCAATATTATGTGGCTGCCTGGATGAGAGGGACGTGTGGGGAGAATAAATATATGTATGTGTATGACTGAGTCCCTTGCTGTTCACCTGAAGCTATCACAACATTGCTAATTGGCTATATTTCAAGATAAAATAGAAACTTTAAAAAAATTTGTTATCTTCCTATGTGTATATATAGTATTAAGCAAATTTATTTTATATACTTTGTGGTTAAAAGAAGAGTGAAATACATTGATTTCATTTTAAAATCCATTTCATTTTGCCTTACTTTAAGAGAGACTTTGAGAAAATTGTTTCCTTTTTTGAAGAACTCACAAAAAAGGATTCCATTTTAGAATATTTCACAAAATGTCAACAGAATAAGCACAGCAAAATGCCTTCAGTTTCGTCAAAGATAAGTAATATGTCAGGTAAAATGTCTGAGTGTATGAAATGTCTTATAGAAAGATACTGACCTCCAGTGTGTGTAACATTGTGCTCACAGGGATATATTCTAGCTGGTTTGATTTTTCTTATTTGTCAACTGCATGACAGCTTTAAATCGTGGAACACATCAGTTAGAGTCACTTTTTAGTATATGATATTATTTGAAGATGGTGGTTTCATAAATTGAATGAAGATAAAAATGGGGTGTTTTATTCTGTGATACAGATAATCTTACCCTAATGGTTTTTTTTTTAATGCTTATTGAATTGTCTATACAGCCTTCAGAAAACAACACTAAACTATTAAAGGGAGAAAAAAAAACCACCCTTAATGATGTTTTCTGTTTTCATAAAGATTTTTTGGTTGACTGTCATTTATGAAACACCTTAATAAGAAAGATCTGCAGCTATTAGAGTGTACATTTCTTTGTACAAATAGTTGTAAGTTGAAGAGACATTTTCAATAATGAGATAAAATTCAGTATTGAAATGAGCTTGCCAATGCCATTCATAACAGGGATATAGTAAATGAACACTATACAATTTGTTCTGCTGAAATGCATGTTTCTTTAATGTGGATTAGCTTATATGTAATTGGCAATGGGGGATGATGTTGGCGTAACATGGAGGATGTGTCATTTTAAGTTCCACAATATTAATATTTTATAGTCATCAGATATGAACTTTTTCAGAGTTGAGGAAAAAACCTTAGCAATAAGGAAGACTTTAAGGAAACAGATGGCAAACACATTAGAGTGACTTCCTTCATCTGAGAAAGCAGCTTTCTTCTATAATGGCTTCAAAAATGGGATAATTTCTGCCATGAGATGTTTTTTGGGGAAGCTGCAAATGCAGGAGCAGCAGCTGAGGACACATTGCTCCCATGTTATAAAAGGTAGAGAAGATGTGTATTCCTGGATTGAATTTTTAATTTTTCTATGATTGAACTCTACTGGAAATGAATTCTGCAGGACTCTACATCTCAAAGTAGGAAGCACAAGCCCAAGGGTATAAGATTGAAAAGGATGCACTGAGGGTGATTTTAGGTGCAAATCCCAGCAGTGCCATGAGCATCTGTGCTCATGGATTTAACAGAACTATGATTATTTTTGCCTTCTGATTATAATCTCATAAGTTTTTACTGGTCTGCCACAACCTTGTTTTCCCCCAATGAGGTTTTTCAGGAAGGCAATTTTGCCATAGACCAGAAATGTCTGTACTTGAACTAGGAAGACCGGAACAAAGGGGTGCAAATAGTGCATGCAGTAGAGATTTGTAAGCTGGCAAAGCATTGTAGCCAGTTCATCTAATAGGCCTTTGTGTAGCTAAATGAGATTATGTGTGTAAAAGTGCTTTATAAGTTTAAAATCATTTTCCTTTCTCTTAGAAAATTTCTCAAGACTAAAAACCTTTGAAAACTCTCTCTCTCTCTCTCTCTCTCTTTTTTTTTTTTGGCCATTTTTTATTCAACAAACCTCTGTGTGAGATACTTTGCTAGAGCTGAGGGTGAAATAAATAAAATTATCGTAGCCCTGATCTCGTAGAGCTTTTTGCCCAGTGGGGAAGGTGACATTAAGTAATAGAACCAAAGAAATTATTGTTTAATTAAAGGCTATGAAGGAAATGAACATGTGATATGAGAGTACCTAGCCAGGCATTTTGATCTTGAGTGTGGCATTAAGGAAGTCTCCTTTGAGGAAAAGATTCTCATGAATTGGATTTAACCTGAATAGGAATTAAGTATGTGAGTGTGTGGAGAAGGCAATGGCACCCCACTCCAGTACTCTTGCCTAGAAAATCCCATGGACAGAGGAGCCTGGTAGGCTGCAGTCCACAGGGTCCCTAAGAGTCGGACATGACTGAGCGGCTTCACTTTCACTTTTCACTTTCATGCTTTGGAGAAGGAAATGGCAACCCACTCCAGTGTTCTTGCCTAGAGAATCTCGGGGACGGAGGAGCCTGGTGGGCTGCCTTCTATGGGGTCGCACAGAGTCAGACACGACTGAAGCGACTTAGCAGCAGCAGCAGCATGTGAGTGTGTGCCTATGCATGCATGTGTGTTTATGTGTGTGTGCACATGTGTGAAGGCTAATTCCTGACAGGGGTCCAGGCTTATTCCAGACAAGGAAGCAGTGTGCACAGAGGTCCTATAGCAGAAAAGAGGACTGATGCTTGTGGATTTGAGAGAAGGCCAATGTGCCTGTGATCCAGGGAAGGGTAGAGTATGAGAGGTAGGGCCTAGACCTGACAAAGCCTCATGGTTGGTGGTAATGTTGGGCTTAAGTCCAAGAAACACAGAACTTACTGAGGAATTTTCAATTGTAAAAACAGACTTGCATTTGGAAAAAAAATTCCTTACTGCTAAGAAGAATATGATAAAGAAGTAAGAAAGAGCTTGTGGAGTCCAATTGTATTGTAGTAGTCCAAGAACACTTCTTTGAGGGCACCGTGCTATCCCTGTCACTTGGGAATAGGATGATGGCAATGGACATTTGCAGATGTGGGAACTTAAAAGCTGAATAACTGGACAAGTTACTTGGCATGTTAGGTGTTGGAGAAGGCAATAAAGATCACATTTATGTTCCTACCTTCAGAAGGTGAATGATAGTGATTCGATTCACTTACTTGAGCACTAGATTTTCAGGAAAAGATAATGAATTTGAGCCCTAATGTGTTGTGTCTGATACATCTTGGAGATTCCCAGGTGAAGATGTTGAGTAGTACATTGGATAAATAGGTTGAGTTCAGAGGAATGGTTTTGTCTGAGTTAAGGTATGAATTTGTGAAACACCTGTATTAATTCCTAATTGAATTCATGAGCACTGATGAGATTGCTGATGTAGAAAGTATAGATGGGAAGAGAAAGGTTGAACTTCAAGTTTCCACTAAGAGCAACATAGAACTACTACAGAGGAGACTTTGAATGAATATAGAAATAGGAAGAAGGTTTGACATGGCTGGAGCCAAGTGAAGTAATATTTCAAGAGCTCTCTCTCTCTCTTTTCCTGCTTATGGGATTCATGTTTCAAGTAAGAGTAACAGAGAAGATAATATACAAAGTAGTTTTCCTGTGTCTTAGACTCTGGACAGGAATTTGCAATGTGTTAGGTCATAGGAGAGAAGGCGATGGCACCCCACTCCAGCACTCTTGCCTGGAAAATCCCATGGACGGAGGAGCCTGGTAGGCTGCGGTCCATGGGGTTGCGAAGAGTCAGACATGACTGAGCGACTTCCCTTTCACTTTTCGCTTTTATGCATTGGAGAAGGAAATGGCAACCCACTCCAGTGTTCTTGCCTGGAGAATCCCAGGGACGGGAGAGCCTGGTGGGCTGCCGTCTATGGGGTCGCACAGAGTCGGACACGACTGAAGTGACTTAGCAGTAGCAGTAGGTCATAGGAGCTCAATATAGACTCGGTTTGTGACCCATCTGGAAATCTATGTTTTATCATTTTTGTGAGAATCATGCTCAATAAGACGGCCTTCTGATGCACAGGCTTGCTCCCCCAGGCATTCTATAGAGAGCAGGGCTGCATTCCAGCAGGTGCCTTTCTGGATGCAGTATGCCTTTATAAGGCTAACCACTATGAACAAACATTAGACATAGGGAGAAAACAGTTAATAAATATAGATATGTTCTGAAATAAAGAAAGGCAAATGTTTAGTCATTGTTGTCCCCCCATCTAACTCTGGTCATGTGGCTGTACTTGGTATTCATGAATTCTTTCTCCCAATATCCATCCCATGTTCTTTTTTCTTACCCCAGTACCTTAGCTGGTTAGATTTCTTTACTTGTAGAGTGATTTAAAACTTTAATTGCTGAATGGTTGGTACTATTAGTAGACTTTTCTGGATTGGGTTACAGGAGTAACCCATTGACTTCACTCACTGGGCTTTTTCTTTTCAGATTTTGTGCACACTTCTCCCTCTCTTCATTGTTTAGAAGCAACACAATTTCTTTTTAATAATCAGAGTCAATCTCCCTAGAAACACAGAAATTTTTTCTTTGCTATCTCAATGGCGTAAAGAATCAGACATGGCTGGATAGCAGTCTCAGCCTCTAGTTAAAAGAAAGTTTTTGTCTATTTCCTAGTGGAAGTATTCCTTTCTTGGGAATCATGACAGCCAAAACAGCAGAGCACAGAGATGTTAGGATCTGGGAAGCAAACCCTCTGCAGGTAGGTTATTAAGGGTAATAGTGAAGAGAATCACCTTCACTTCCATCACCTATTCTCAGAAACCATGTTTTATTTTCTGGTTTAGAGCATGTATTGCATTTCAGGACAAGACTTAAGGCAGACATTTTGATGCATTATACAGGCCCCCTCTTCAGAAATAAAATATTCATTCTCAGCCACTGGGGCTGTGATTGGCAGAGAGCTTTCAGCTCCTCAGCTTTCAGCTCTTTTCAGGGTTGCTTCAGCTCAAGAGGTCCAGGTCTCCTTCCTAGGGCCTGCTGTGCTGCATGACTAGTTAACAAGCAGATGTTAAGGCCCATCCCCCTGCTCCCAATTATGGATGGCCTCATCTTCAGTTCTCTCTGCAGGGTTAGGTGAGGCTTCCATTCGCCTATACTGCAGCTTCTGTCTCTGTTCAATCCTGCTTCCTTCTATCTCCTCCACAGGATTTAACCCCAAGACCCCTTATGCTAATCACTTTCTCAGGGTCAGCTTCCTGAGGAACCAAACCTAGAAGAGACTGTCTCCCACAAGCTAACCCAGCTAATTGTGTGACCTAGTCTTCAGTGTGCTGATTCACTGCTCCATCAGTTGGGTTGTCAGGGAGAGACCAGTGAATCCTATGGGTATATGCTAATTCCCCTTCTCCTTTTGCTGAGTAATGTTTTGCCTTGTCAGAAGCAATTGTATGTGGCACTACATGAGGGAAGAAGACATTCCCTAAGTCTGTATTGCTGGTACAGGCTTGCAGAAATATGTGAGCATGGAAGACACAGTCTGACTGGTCACACACTGGATCAATGCTTCTTCCCCCTTGGAAGACAACCAGTGTAAGCAATCAGTTACCAAGGGTCTGGCTGGCTTGCTTAGGGAATAGAGCCACATTGAGGGCTCTGCTTCTCAAGAGAGGGATGTACAATGCATTTTAATTAAGCTTACATTGTTCAAAATATGTTCAGAATGTCCATTTTGAATTGTTTTCAGAGCTCATACAGACATATATTTTCTTTTGCCCCAAACGTTGCTGCCTGTATTGAGTATGCAGTACTTCTGTAGAAATGATGTATAGTGTCTGCAGCCAGTGACGCTGAAGAAGCTGAAGTTGAACAGTTCTATGAAGACCTACAAGACCGTTTAGAACCAACACCCCCAAAAGATGTCTTTTTCATTATAGGGCACTGGAATACAAAAGCAGGAAGTCAAGAAACACCTGGAGTAACAGGCAAATTTAGCCTTGGAATATGGGATGAAGCAGAGCAAAGACTAATAGAGTTTTGCCAAGAAAATGCACTGGTCATAGCAAACACCCTCTTCCAACAACACAAGAGAAGACTCTACACATGGACATCACCAGATGGTCAACACTGAAATCAGATTGAATATATTCTTTGCAGCCAAAGATGGAGAAGCTTATACAGTCAACAAAGACAAGACCAGGAGCTGACTGTGGCTCAGATCATGAACTCCTGATTGCCAAATTCAGACTGAAATTGAAGAAAGGGAAAACCACTAGATCATTCAGGTATGACCTAAATCAAATCCCTTATGATTATACAGTGGAAGTGAGAAATAGATTTAAAGGACTAGATCTGATAGATAGAATGCCTGATGAACTATGGAATGAGGTTCGTGACATTGTATAGGAGACAGGGATCCAGACCATCCCCATGGAAAAGAAACGCAAAACAGCAAAATGGATGTCTGAGGAGGCCTTACAAATAGCTGTGAAAAGAAGAGAAGTGAAAAGCAAAGGAGAAAAGGAAAGATACAAGCATCTAAATACAGAGTTCCAAAGAATAGCATGAAGAGACAAGAAAGCCTTCCTCAGCAATCAATGCACAGAAATCGAGGAAAACAACAGAAGGGGAAAGCCTGGAGATCTCTTCAAGAAAATTAGAGACACCAAGGGAACATTTCATGCAAAGATGGGCTCGATAAAGGACAGAAATAGTATGGATCTAACAGAAACAGAATATATTAAGAAGAGGTGGCAGGAATACACAGAAGAACTATACAAAAAAACATCTTCATGACCCAGATAATCACAATGGTGTGATCACTCATCCAGAGCCAGACATCCTGAAATGTGAAGTCAAGTGGGCCTTAGAAAGCATCACTACAAACAAAGCTAATGGATGTGATGGAATTCCAGTTGAACTCTTTCAAATCCTGAAAGATGATGCTGTGAAAGTGCTGCACTCAATATGCCAGCAAATGTGGAAAACTAAGCAGTGACCACAGGCCTGGAAAAGCTCAGTGTTCGTTTCAATCTCAAAGAAAAACAATGACAAAGAATGCTCAAACTACAGCACAATTGCACTCATCACACACGCTAGTATAATAACGCTCAAAATTCTCCAGCCAGGCTTCAGCAATACGTGAACCATGAACTTCCAGATGTTCAAGCTGGTTTTAGAAAAGGCAGAGGAACCAAGATCAAATTGTCAACATCTGCTGGATCATGGAAAAAGCAAGAAAGTTCCAGAAAAATTTCTACTTCTGCTTTATTGACTATGCCAAAGCCTTTGACTGTGTGGATCATAATAAACTGTGGAAAATTCTGAAAGAGATGGGAATAGCAGACCACCTGACCTGCCTCTTGAGAAACCTATATGCAGGTGAGGAAGCAACAGTTAGAACTAGACATGGAACAACAGACTGGGTCCAAATAGGAAAAGGAGTATGTCAAGGCTGTATATTGTCACCCTGCTTATTTAACTTATATGCAGAGTACATCATGAGAAATACATAAGCTGGAATCAAGATTGCCGGGAGAAATATCAATAACCTCAGATACGCAGATGACACCACCCTTATGGCAGAAAGTGAAGAGGAGCTAAAAAGCCTCTTGATGAAAGTGAAAGAGGAGAGTGAAAACTAAGATCATGGCATCTGGTCCCATCACTTCATGGGAAATAGATGGGGAAACAGTGGAAACAGTGTCAGACTTTATTTTTGGGGGCTCGAAAATCACTGCAGATGGTGACTGCAGCCATGAAATTAAAAGACGTTTACTCCTTGGAAGAAAAAGTTATGACCAACCTAGATAGCATAATGAAAAGCAGGATGCAGGATGATAGGGACTGATGCACGGGGATAATCCAGGGAGAGGGTGTGGGGCGGGAGGGTGGGGGAGGGGATCGGGATTGGGAGTTCATGTACACTCATGGCTGATTCATGTCAATGTGTAGCAAGGCGAATACAGTATTGTAAAGCAAAACAAACTAAAAAATAAAAATTAATTAATTAAAAAAAAAGAAAAGAAAAAAAAAAAAGAATATGATCAGAGAGAAAGGGAGTCTGCAGAGAAATAAAAATAAAAGAAAAATGCTGCAAAGTGGTTGGGAAAAAAAAAAAAAAAAAAAGAAAAGCAGAGACATTACTTTGCCAACAAAGTTCCGTCTAGTCAAGGCTATGGTTTTTCCTGTGGTCATGTATGGATGTGACAGTTGGACTGTGAAGAAAGCTGAGTGCTGGAGAATTGATGCTTTTGAACCGTGGTGTTGGAGAAGACTCCTGACTGTCCCTTGGACTGCAAGGAAATCCAACCAGTCCATTCTGAAGAACATCAGCCCTGAGATTTCTTTGGAAGGAATGATGCTAAAGCTGAAGCTCCAGTACTTTGGCTACCTCATGCAAAGAGTTGAGTCATTGGAAAAGACTCTGATGCTGGGAGGGATTGGGGGCAGGAGGAGAAAAGGACGACAGAGGATAAGGTGGCTGGATGGCATCACTGACTCGATGGACATGAGTCTGAGTGACCTCCGGGAGTTGGTGATGGACAGGGAGGCCTTGCGTGCTGCGATTCATGGGGTCGCAAAGAGTCGGACACGACTGAGAGACTGAACTGAATTGAACTGATACCTCTGATAGAAATATTCCTTCTATTTTAGATTATTTTATCACTCATTTTCAACAATCTTTGCTGATTACCAACTGCTTTTGGACATTACTTAATTTTGACTAATCTCCATGTGATCAGAATAGTATGAAACAACTATGTGCTGCCCAAACAGGTATTATATACCAAAACAGTGGATTTTGAGAACTCTTTTTCTTCTGTATATTTTTCTGAATTTTTGGAATTTCTATTCCTGTGCAGGTATCAGTTAGAGTGAAAAAAATATGACTGATCCCGCCCCAGATTGAAAAAAAATAAAAAGAAAGAAAGCTGTTCTTTTCTTATGTAGTATATGATGTTCTAAAACATTTAAATGATACTTTAAAAAGATAGCTTTCCTTTTTCTTCTTTTCCAACTCAAGCTCCTGGTAGCAATTTACCATCTGTGTGTGCAGGTGTGTTTAAGAACAGCATGGGAACAACAGTTCTTACCATACTCTGCAGTATGACATTTGGATACTTTTATTATTTTTTATTATGTTTCTGGGTATTCCCATCAGTTGATAGGAGGTGAAATGCTTCACTATATTTATTAATTACCTAGGGAATGATTTAAGACTATGTTTACATCTTTTTCATTCTTTCCATGAAATGGTATATAATTTTTATCTTGCCTTATCATAAGGCAATTACTTGCTTACTTTTACCTCAATTACTGAAATCAATATTCATTTCCTTTATAATTTAATAAATAATAAAAAGACTATACACTGGATTTACTATACACAGCCCTTCAGGGGTGCGTAATTTCAATATGCTATCTTTCCTTTTTCCCCACAATGGTTTTTTGAATCAGTCAGCCATCAATGGATGTTCATCAGGAGGTATTCCTACAAAAGTGACAGGTTGAACTTTTCATAAATTTCAGTTGTATGTGACTAAAGCATGAATTGAATGAATTTACTGCAGTTTTAAACTTGTAGTGAGGAAAAAGTCTCCATTACTATGGCTAAAGGCTGAATAGGCTAAGACTTCCTACAAAATATCAGTATCACATGGATTCTGAATAGTTTCATCAATTAATTAAGGCTGAAGATTTCTTTACTTGATCTTTTAAAATGGTTTTAATAGCACAGGTAGTTCACTAAACATGTGCGTGTGTGCTCAGTCACTTCAGTCCTTTCCAACTCTTTGTGACCCTATGGACTGTAACCTGCCAGGCCCCTCTGTCCATGGAATTCTCCAGGCAAGGATACTGGAGTGGGTTACCAAGCACTCCTCCAGGGGATCTTCCCAACCCAGGGATTGAATCTGCATTTCCTGTGGCTCCTGCATTTCAGACAGATTCTTTACCACTGGGCCACCGGGGAAGCCCTCATCAAGCACACTCTCTCTTTTTCAAACTAATAGTTTAGCAGTCACTGACTTCAAGTAATTCAGGAAAGACAGAGATTTCTTCTAGATTTCAAATGCCATGATTTTGGAAATTTCAATTGCCAGCACAACCTTGCTATGGAATCAAGGACTACCTATGGTTACAAAAGATAACATTTTTTTTTCATCTATCTTATTCACTGCAGAGTATTTGATCTCTTTGAAGGTCTGTGTGAAATGTTGCTACGCCATCATATTTTTAAAAGACACAATTGGCTACACCCTCCCATAGCAATTGTATTTTCCTTTTGAAAGCACTGAAGTTTCTGGAACTTTATAGACTTCAGTAACTAAAAAGTAAATGATTCCTCCATCCTGAGATTCCTTTCATAAAAAGTGAAATTTCATTAACTCATTGTTCGGTTGAGCTCTGTGGGCACAAAGGCACCTGAATCACATCATCCAGCTGAAACTAGCCTTTCTGTCCTTGCCTGGAGTAAGGGGGTTGATGAACAGTTGTTTTGTTTCCAGAAAGCAGGAGGACTGCTTTGATGAACTGGTGTATAGGAACGTACAATGCACTGCAACATTTCTTTAGGTTCAGAGGAGTTATGCCTAGTTCTAAAAAGGATTCATATCTGTTATTAACTTATATTCTTCATGAGGTCTTTAATCAAACTATGGCAGGTCTACAGTAGAAATTTTAAGCAATTTGCTTTTGAACGGATACAAAGGATTTTAAATGCCAGATCAAGTAAGTATTAGAGTCAAAATAGACAGTTCTAGATTTTTACCCAAATAGAACCCCTGGCATCAGCTTCATTGGTTTAAACTGGGCTACTGTGGTTGGAAATGAAAGCCAAACCAGAAGACATCAAACTGGATCTCATTTTCAAATGTACAACTCTCTGGTGCTCTGCTGTAGCAACCTGGGACCTCAAAGAACTTATAAGTTAAGGGAGAGAATATGTAATTATATCTGTGGGCTTACAAGTCTGTTAAGTTAGTGAAATTTTGCTTTTCTAAAGTAAGCCTTCATATAAGGTAGGCTTTTAGAAGTGTTAGGTAGTCAGAATAGGGAAAGAGAGTCCAGAATGGCGGTGGCTAAAAGATAAGGAAGAGAAAAGCCCTCCAAAAGAGAACGAAGGAAGGTCCAAGGACCAGAGTGAGGACCTCAGGTAAAACAAACAACACTCCTGGCTGGCCCAATTTACATAGGACAGGCCCATGGAAAAAAAAAGATATAAAAGAGGAGCCAAACTAGCTCTCTCTCTCTCTTCCTCTCCCCAGCGTGCTGGGGCGCTCTTCTCTTTTCATCTTTGGATCGAAGTGCCCTCACGCCTCAAAGCCGGATTTTCCTGCTATCTTCAAAATAAAATAGAGCTGTAACACTAAGCTGTAACACTGATTTGTCTAAGAGCTATAACACAGTCCGTTCAAGACCTGAGAGCTATAACACGGTCTGTCTAAGACCCAAGAGCTGTGACACACCGAGGGGGCTTTAATGTCCGTCACTCCAAATCTTTGTTGTGACGAGACAAAAACCAAGGAGCATACACTCGAGTGACAGAAGCAAATTTGCTCAAGCAAATTGCAGCATTCTAGTCTTGTGAAAAACCATATCACTACCATTTATCTTACCCTTTTTCAAATGAAAGAGTTTTCTTCAATTGGCAAGCACACACAGGAGTTTCAGTTAATACTCTTCTTCATGATGTCTTTAAAATTTTGAATAATATCATTTATCACAAGATTGTGAATTGAAGGAGGCATTTAAATTGAGTGATTCATTGACAATGTGCTAATAAATGTTGGTATTCAAAACAATGTAAACAATAAAGAGAATTATTTTAGGACTTACACTTGTGAGAGGAGGGTAGTGTGCTGCAGAGTGGATGCTAATTATAGTGGTTGATCTAACAAGATAACCACAGAGTTGCAAAGGTCGTTTCTCAATAGGAAAGCACAGAATTTGACTACTGCTCCCAAATATGAGGCACTGTAGGGATGTGGGGATGGGGGCCCTGGGAGGTTTCTTTGTGGAGCATTCAAAGTCATAAAGAAACACAACAAAAGTTATTTTTAACCTTCAAAATGGCTTTTAAAATGCCATATAATTCAACCTTAATTTGTGCTGTTAACATCACACAAAGAATATCTGAAAACAATTTGCATGGTAAAGTGAAAAAAAAAAAAGGAAAGATACCTAAAGAAAAAAAAAAATGAGATGTGGGTACAAAAATTTTTGAATGAAGAATGAAGAAGCTGGCAAAGGAATCTATATCCTCAGCAAAGCCTTGGACTCACTGTTTACACAAGGGGTGCAGACATGTTTTGGGTCTTATATCCAAAGACTGCAAATGTGAAACCACCCAGAAAGGTATGATGACACTCTTGTCTATATCATTCTGACTGCTTCTATAGTTGTGGATATCATAAGGGCAGCCAAAAATCAATCTGAATATTATGTGAGGAATTCAGCAGGCTGTAGTGAGGAAATGCAAATAGTTGAATAGATGGATTTGAAGATTATTCCCAAAGTCATTTATAATGTTACATATGCAGACACAGAAAAAATACAAGAAAAGAAATATTGGCTAGCAAATCAGATAATTTTATATGTGTGTATATATATATATATATATATATAACCACATTTTAAAAAGAAATGTCACTATTGTTTTTGGTTCTAGTGTGTGTGTGCTAGGCTGCTTCAGTTGTGTCTGACTCTTTGTGACCCTAAGGACTGTAGCCCACCAGGTTCCTCTGTCTATGGATACTGGAGTGGGTTGCCGTTTCCTCCTCCAGGGGATCTTCCAGACCCAGAGATTAAACCTGTGTCTCTTATTTATCCTGCATTGTCAAATGGGTTCTTTACCACTAGTGCCGCCTGGGAAACCTAGTGATTAGTTCTAGTAATCCCTGTATTAAGTCTTGGAAATAGAATGAGGCAAGCCTGACCCTGGGTAAGAATGGTCATTAGTAAAAATTTTTGCCCTCTCTCTAGTCTCTCTTTTCTGCTCATGGATCTTCTACTTGGGCTTTTGTTTTTAAACACCCAGAATCCTCAAAGTGTCCAGGTCAGTTCCAGCTCTCACCTGTAGGGTTTATATCTCTCCATGTTACAAGATTTGGGGAGGGTTGAAGAAGACCCTCCCTTGTGGGCCTTGGTTCTTGGTGAATACACAAGGAATCTGAGGTGTTACCCATGGCAAAAACAAACATTAAAAAAGAACAGAAAGATTCAGGATTGGGAACACTTGTACACCTGTGGTGAATTCATATTGATGTATGCAAAACCAATACAGTATTGTAAAGTAAAATAAAAAATATATAAAAATAATGAAAAAGAACAGAAAGAATACTTCAAGGGAGAGGTGGGCCAAGTCAAGAGAGGAGAGGCACTGGTGTTACAATGATGATATACAGAGTTCTTCAGGCAGAGTTATTATGTATTCATCTAAGTGGGCATGGACTGACAGTTTTGATTGACAGTTGCTAGTTATATAACAACAGGCTCTATGGTTCATGTCTTTCCCATAATTCAGTCTGGGCTCCAGCTGCCTAGGGTCACTTGAGGACACAGCTGTGCATCAGGGGCACCATGTGCTGTAGATGGAGAAGCCACTGTGGTTAGTTTGCATCCACTGTGTGCCTAAGATGCATCCACCTGATTTAGAAAAGTCTCTGTGGTTATTTTTTTGTAGCATATCTGTGAGCTTTCCTGGCCCACAATGGGGCCTGTCTGTGGTGGGGTTTAGAAATCAGCTTGAATCTTTTTCAGCATCTTGCCTAGGCTCCTATCTAACATCCATCCTCCTTGTATTCAAGCCTTCTCTCACTCTTATTTGTTCAACTCTTTCATGCATAAAATGAATATATATTTTTATACATTCTTCCTTCTATTTACTTTATTCTCAAAGTTACCAGTATTTTTTCCCATTCCTTTTGATTCATAACAATTAGCTAAGATGGTACACTAATACACCAAAAGGCATTATTGCAGGTTGATGGATTAGTGTTTTGTGCCTCCCAGGAAGTTCTTGAAGATATGGCTTTATTCTCTAATTCCAAAATGCTGATAACAACTTCAGTAATGGAGGAACTGGCTTTGAGCAATAGTCACCTCAAGTCACATGTATGGCAATTAATCCTACCAAAATGTGAACTAGCCTGAAAATTAAGCTTGAGAAGGTTCTTATGAGAATCGAGATCTTGGAATTTTCTTGTTGATTTTTGTTGTTGTTGTTCTGTTGAATGTAGTAAAGGTGGTTCCAAAACTTCCTAATGGAAGCTTATGGTTATAGGACATGCCAGTCCAATTTACTCTGAAGTGTGTACAGTCTGAGCTATGCTTTTTAGTCTGAGAATTTCAGAAAATCTTAATAAAAAGAGCTCTGAAGAAAAAAAATGAAAGAAAAAAATCATATAAGACATGATAAGCAGGTGACATGGTAGGTGGAATGTCAGACAAGAAACCCAAGTTGTGGCTTTAGCTCATTTATGGCAAATCCGGTCTATCCCTTAAACTCTGTGAGTGACATTCCTCAATTATAAGGCAAGGTGGTTGTTGATGCTTCTCTCCTGGCACCCTGATGCTCCATCGACTAAGAAAACCACTGGTTTAGATGACCTTTTATACTTTTCAAGCTGCTCCAAACCTCATAGGTTTCAATTATACTTTCCTATTAGAAAGTAAAACTGAGATTCAGTAGGGTAGCTCTGTTTTATTGATGAGAGATTCTTTGCAATCAAAGACACTCTTATTTTCTGTGACATATCTTTTACTTGGAATCCTATGGTTGAACTTCTGCCAGAACTTCTAGAATTAAAGTTCTCCAAGGCATAAAATTAACGCATGTTTATTATTTATTTTCCTCCTAGAGACCAACTTCTTTCTCCTTGGATGCACATAAACAAGGGTGCCAACACTTCCTTTTGCTTGAGGAGTGATTGATTGCTCTGTAGAAAGGGAGGTGGGGTCTTTCAGGTGCCAAAGCTCTTCTTCGCTGAAAGTCTCACTTCATATCTCTTTAATATCCACATATCTTCATATCCACAATCGTGGATGGACCAAGTGGGCATTTACTCGGGGCTTCTCTTTATTTCGGGGCAACATCATATATCTTGTTTTTGCACAGCTTCAAGACCAAAGAAAGAGCCTGGAGTCAGTGACAGAGACATTGATGGCTTAATGGATGGGGGAATCTTACATGTTCTAAGCAAGGTCCTGGAGTGATGCTCTGCCATGTGTGGCAGATGTCTTCACTTCCAGGGGTAAGGGGAGGTTATGATTATAGGGACTCATCAGTTACCAGAGAAACCAGTAGAGAAGCTGCCCCTCACTACCCTTATGATAAGCTGTCATAGTGGCCAAAGTTAGATCAATCATTAGCTCGGGCCTGGGGAAAGTATGCATAAGGTCAGTCGGATGAGGAGAGTGTAGGTAGAGCAGGCACTAATCAAGCAGGAGATGTACAGAGAGAAAACAACCATCATGAGCAGCCTGACCTACACTTGTGTCTGTTGTCTCCTCAAACTGCCTCACTCTACTGGGCCCTTCTTCTATTTCTTGTGTCCCTCAGCTCTTCAAACCATCTCTCATTCCCTGTGACTTTCCCAGAGGAGAATTTGTGGCAGTGCCTTGGCCATACTCTCTCAGATAAACCTGTTTATTTCCACAGCTTTTCTTGGTTATGGTCATTCCAAGTTACCGCTCTACTAAGGACACTGTTCAGAGTCCTCTAGATTAGCTTTGGGGAAACAAATTTGTGTAAATACTTACTGTCATACTACCCCCTCAGCAACTGTCTATTTTTCTCGGAGGCAGAGAAATGATCTGTATATTTCTCCTGTGGCTCAGAGTGTGTTCTCAGATACCCAAAGGGTTCCAGGATGTTATGCTTCTCTCTTTGTGGTGGATAATTCAGGAATCTAGGGAGCTTGGCAGAATCCTTTAATTTATATTTACCTCCTTGGGCAAAGCAACATGCAATGAATGCAAGACTCAGAAATGGCTCTGGGCTTATCATAATTCCCTGAGGTAATTATGCAAAGTAAACTCTAATAAAGATCATGGGTTGTCAACATAAGAGCAGCTTAAATCCTGCTTCATTTAAGCTCATTGTGATGAGCAGATATTTGGCTGTTTGCTGCCTTTTCCCTGTGGCCTAAAAGATTAGCATTCATTTCAGGGTAGCATAATTTGTTCTTCAGGGGAAGACAGTTAAATGATGAAGAAAATCACATCCTGAGGGATGACAGGTGACTTGGACCTTGGACTTTTTGCATGTGTGTGCATGTGTATAGTTTTCATTGTCTAATCCTTCAAAGCTGAGAGGTAGGAGAGGTTCGAATTAGGACACCTCAATGGAAAGGGATTATGTATCTTAGAGATGGATGTCTCCTCCATCTCTGGTACATAGCTGGATGTCATCAGACAACCACTTACTTTTCCTTAGAAGGAAGAATAATTCAAACTCAAAACACTAATGAAAAGATTAGGAAATTGTCTTAGTCAATTTGGGCTGCTGTAGCAAAATACCTTAGCCACAGTGGCTTATAGCGACAGAAATTCATTTCTCACAGTTCTGGAGGCTAGGGAGTCAGAGAGGAAGGTGTGGGAAGATTTGGTGCCCGTTGAGGGTCCACTTTCTGATTCATAAACAGAGGTGTTTTTGCTGTAACCACACACTTGAAGGGGTAAGGGATCTCTCTAGGGTCTTTTCTTGTAAGGGCCCTATCCCATTTGTGAGGGTTCTGCCTGCATGATACAATTACTTCCCAAATGCCTCACCTCCTGTACCATCACCTTGCAAGTTATGCTTTCAACATGTGAATTTGGGGAGACATAATATTCAGCCCATTTCAGAAATAATACATTGATGTAGTTTTCTGATTTTAGTGGGCAGATTAACTGCATTATTAAAGGAATTTAAATTCTAACTCTTGAAGGCCTGTTAAGGTCAGTCATTTTGATCACTAATTCCACTCATTTTCAGGCCCCACTGTTTGTGAGGGAGAGGCCAGTTCTGTCCAGGTTAATCCTCAGTAAGCCAGGAGCTGAGCATTAGAAGCCTTATCTGCAAGAAGGTGAAGTCTGGAACCCTGCCACATGTACATGGGGTGTGGAGCAGAATCTGCTTTTGACATGCCACAGAGCAGCTCTGAGCTATGACATCTGATTGGCACCTTGCTCCTAATCTTTCCCAGGTGTCAGGAGATGTCAGTTAGGATCTGGGTTTCTTTTATACTTCAGAGATTTGAACTCATTATCATTTCTAATAGCCAATCTTATGATTAAAAAAAATAGTATTTTTTAAATATAGGATGATAGCTTTATAAGAATGATGGCTTCAGCTGTATTTAGAACATTCATGTACACTATGTGGAATGAACTTTTTCAAGCATTTTACATGGATTATTTTTATTTCATTTTCACAATAATCCTATGGAATACCCTTATCCTCACTTTATAGTTCAGAAAATGGAAGATTTGAAAAGTTAGTTAACCTGCCTAAGTAAGCTAGTACCTTGCAAATCCGGTAATGGAAGCCAGACTTCTGGACTCTAGAACATGTATTTTAATCAATTTTCTAGTTGTCCATTACATTATAGGCTTCCCTTTATGAGGACCTCACTGAGAATCTCTTCAAGTCAGATACATCTTATTCTGGCCTCTGTACATCTGATGGAAACATTACCAATCGTAAGCACATATTTTTGTGTACTAACATTAAATTTTGGCTTTACACATTTTCCTTTTGGCCTGATCCTTTCATTTTCTGATTTCCATTGTATGGTATGTATTTCAGTACATTTATTAGTGTAATACTTGCAGATATTACATCCTTCTGTGATTTTTCAAATAAGTTCATATTTTGCTTGCATAACAGTTCAGTGCTGGTGTTCCTGACTGGTGGGCTGTTCTCCTCATAGTGATCCAGGGACTGAAGCTGCCTTCCTTATGTGGCTCAGCCTTCTCTTAGGGTTGCATAGTCCTCTGTGTACAGTGGCAAATGGAGAGTGAGAGGATGGAGTGGGCACATTTGCTTCTCAAGCAGCATGACTGGAAATGACATATATCATTCTGCCAGGTAAGAACCATTCACATGATATATCACTTGAGGCAAGAGGACTAAGAACTGTGATCCTTGGCTTGGTGTTTGCATCTTGACAACAGTTGTTTACTGTGAGTGGGTGAACCAGAATCTTTGGTCAACAATCTGTGCCTGTATTTGATAACATGTCTTTTTGTAAAAAGTATGGGTGTAAGTAAATGGTAAAGAAATGATTTTGGAAATAGTTTAGTTGCTTTTCAGTCATGTCCAACTCTTTGTGACCCCATAGACTGAAGCACACCAAGCTTCCCTCTCCCATACTATCTCCTAGAGCTTGCTCAAATCATGTCCATTGCATCAGCAATGCCATCCAACCATGTCATCCTCTGTTGTCTCTTTCTCCTCCTGCCTTCAATCTTCCCCAGGATCAGAGTCTTTTCCAATGAGTCCACCCTTCTCATCAGGTGGCCAAAGTTTTGGAGCTTCAGCTTCAGCATTAGTCCTTCCAATAAATATTCAGGGTTGATTTCCATTATGATTGACTGGTATAATCTCCTTGCTGTCCAAGGGACTCTCAAGAGTCTTTTCCAGCATCACAGTTCAAAAGCATTGGTTCTTTGACACTCAGTCTTCTTTATGGATCAACTCTCACATCTGTACATGAACACTGGAAAAACCAGAGCTTTGACTATACAGAATTTTTTCAGCAAATATTGTCTCTGCTTTTTAATATGCTGTCTAGGTTTGTCTTAGCTTTTCTTCCAAGGAGCAAGTGTCTTAATTTCATGGCTGCAGTCACCATCTGCAGTGATTTTGGAGCCCCTCAAAATAAAATCTGTCACTGTTTCCATTGTTTCCCCATCTATTTGCCATGAACTTGTGGGATCAGATGCCATGGTCTATTTTTTTGAATGTTGAGTTTTAAGTCAGATTTTTCACTTTCCTTTTTCACTTTCATCAAGAGGCTCTTTAGTTCCTCTTCACTTTCTGCCATTAGGGTGATGTCATCTGCGTATCTGAGGTTATTGATATTTTTCCCGGCAATCTTGATTCGAGCTTGTGCTTCATCCAGCCTGGCATTTCACATGATGTACTCTGCATATAAGTTAAATAAGCAGGGAGACAATAATTAGGCTTGACACACTTCTTTCCAATTTGGAACCAGTCTGTTGTTCATGTCTGGTTCTAACTGTTGCTTCTTGACTTGCATTCAGTTTTCTCAGGAGGAAATTGCTTAGCAGCTGTGAATCTGGAGTCAGTGTGACTACATGAGTCCTGGAAAGCTTTGTGCCTATTGCACCAAAGTCTCTGGATGTGTTTGTACAGTTTGTATGACTGGAATCTGTCTTAATGTATGATTAAGTTAGCCTTTCAGGTCCTGCCAGATAATCTGATCATCACTTGATATCTTATATTGCCCCAGTTAGGTATCAGACCACCCTTTTGTCCTTACATCTAGTTTCTGGGCTTCTACTACCAGTTCAGTTCAGTCACTCAGTCATGTCCGACTTTCTGCGACCCCATGAATTGCAGCATGCCAGGCCTCCCTGTCCATCACCAACTCCCGGAGTTCACTCAGACTCACGTCCGTTGAGTCTGTGACGCCATCCAGCCATCTCATCCTCGGTCATCCCCTTCTCCTCCTGCCCCCAATCCCTCCCAGCATCAGGGTCTTTTCAAATGAGTCAACTCTTCGCATGAGGTGCCCAAAG
>SJXQ01006002.1:65043-147658 GCA_006408695.1 Aepyceros melampus | reverse complement strand
CTCCAGTACTTTGGCCACCTCATGCGAAGAGTTGACTCATTGGAAAAGACCCTGATGCTGGGAGGGATTGGGGGCAGGAGGAGAAGGGGACGACCGAGGATGAGATGGCTGGATGGCATCACGGACTTGATGGATGTGAGTCTCAGTGAACTCCGGGAGTTGGTGATGGACAGGGAGGCCTGGCGTGCTGCGATTCATGGGGTCGCGAAGAGTCGGACACGATTGAGCGACTGAACTGAACTGATGGAGACCTACAAGACCTTCTAGAACTAATACCCTCACCCCCAAAAAGATGTCCTTTCATCATAGGGGACTGGAATGCAAGAGTAGAGTCAAGAGATACCTGGAGTAATAGGCAAGTTTGGCCTTGGAGTACAAACTGAAGCAGGGCAAAGGCAAAAAGAGTTTTGTCAAGAGAACACACTGGTCACAGCAAACATCCTCTTTCAACAACACAGGGGACGAATCTACATACGGACATCACCAGATGGCCAATACTGAAATCAGACTGATTATATTCTTTGCAGCCAAAGATGGAGAGGCTCTATATAGTCAGAAAAAACAAAACTGGGAGCTGACTGTGGCTCAGATCATGAAATCTTGATTGCAAAATTCAGGTTTAACTTGAAGAAAGTAGGGAAAACCACTAAGCCATTCAGGCATAACCTAAATCAAACCTCTTATGATTATACAGTGGAAGTGACAAATAAATTCAAGGGAATAGATCTGGTAGAGGGAGAGCCTGAAGACTAAGGATGGAGGTTCGTAACATTATACAGGAGGAAGCGACCAAAGTCATCCTAAAGAGAAAGAAATGCAAGAAGGGAAAGTGGTCTTCAGAAGAGGCCTTAATGACCCAGATAACCTGATGGTGTTGTCAGTCACCTAGAGCCAGACATCCTGGAGTGTGAACTAAAGCGGGCCTTAGGAAGCGTCACTACGAACAAAGCTAGTGGAGGTGATGGAATTCCAGCTGAGCTATTTCAAATCCTGGAAGATGATGCTGTGAAAGTGCTGCACTCAATATGCCAGCAAGTTTGGAAAACTCAGCAGTGGCTACAGGACTGGAAAAGGTCAGTTTTCATTCCAATTCCAAAGAAGAGAAATGCCAAAGAATGTTTAAACTACAGTACAATTGCGCTCATTTCACATGCTAGCATGGTAACCTCAAAATCCTTCAAGCTAGGCTTCAGCAGTATGTGAACCAAGAACCTTCAGATGTATACGCTGGATATAAAAAAAGCAGAGGAACAAGAGATCAAATTACCAACATCCATTGGATCATGGAGCAAGCAAGGGAATTCCAGAAAAACATCTACTTCTGCTTCACTGACTATGTGAAAACCTTTGATTGGGTGGCTAACAACAAACTGTGGAAAATGCTTAAAGAGATGGGAATAAAGACCACCTTACCTGTCTCCTGTGAAACCTGCATGCAGGTCAAGAAGGAACAGTTAGAACCAACCAGACATGAAACAATGAACTGGTTCAAAATTGGGAAAGGAGTATATCAAGGCTATGTTTTGTCACCTTGCTTATTTAACTACTATGCTGAGTACATCATACGAAATTCTGGGCTGGATGACTCACAAACTGGAATCAAGATTGCCAGGAGAAATATCAACAGTCTTAGACCTGCAGATTATACTCCTCTACTGACAGAAAGCAAAGAGGAACTAAAGAGCCTCTTGATGAAGGTGAAAAAGGAGAGTGAAAGACTGGCTTAAAACTCAACATTCAAATAACTAAGATCATGGCATCCAATCCCATGACTTCATGGCAAATAGATGGGGGAAAAGTGGGAAAACTAACAGATTTTATTTTCTTGGGCTCCAAAATCACTGCAGATGGTGACTGCTGCTGCTGCTAAGTCACTTCAGTCGTGTCCGACTCTGTGCGACCCCATAGACGGCAGCCCATTAGGCTCCCCCGTCCCTGGGATTCTCCAGGCAAGAACACTGGAGTGGGTTGCCATTTCCTTCTCCAGTGCATGAAAGTGAAAAGTGAAAGTGAGGTCGCTCAGTTGTGTCTGACTCTGTGCAACCCCATGGACTGTAGCCTACCAGGCTCCTCTGCCCATGGGATTTTCCAGGCAAGAGTACTGGAGTGGGTTGCCATTGCCTTCTCTGCAGATGGTGACTACAGCCATGAAATTAAAAGACACTTGCTCCTTGGGAAAAAAAGCTATACCAACCTAGACAGTGCATTAAAAAGCAGAGACATCACTTTGCCAACAAAGGTCCATATAGTCCAAGCAATGGTTTTTCCAGTAGTCATGTATGGATATGAGAGTTGGACCAGAAAGAAGGCTGAGTGTTGAAGAATTGATGCTTTAGAACTGCGGTCCTGGAGAAGACTCTTGAGAGTCCCTTAGACATCAAGAAGATCATACTCATCAATCCTAAAGGAAATCAACTCTGAATATTCATTGGACAGACTGATGCTGAAGCTCCAATACTTTGGCCACCTGATGTGAAGAGCTGACTCACTGGAGAAGACCCTGATAGTGGGAAAGATTAAGGGCAGGAGAAGTGGGGGAACAGAGGATGAGATGGTTAGATAGTATCATCAACTCAGTGGACATGAGTTTGAGCAAATTGAAGGATAGGGAAGCCTGGTGTGCTGCAGAACATAGGGTCTTTAAAAGTCGGACAAAACTCAGCAACTGAACATCTTTTCTCCAGGGATTTTCAAAGTCACCTTATAATATATACCAAATCCCCATATGTATTTCAGTCTATTTCTGGACTCTCCTTTGTTCTGTGTACCTGTCTGCCTGTTTATTCTGGAGCTACTTTTGTACACTATCACTTCAAACCAAACCACCCTAGTGGTGCTGCTGCTGAGTCGCTTCAGTCGTGTCCGACTCTGTGCCCGACTCTGTGCGACCCCATAGACGGCAGCCCTCCAGGCTCCCTTGTCTCCAGGCAAGAACACTGGAGTGGGTTGCCATTTCCTTCTCCAGTGCAAGAAGGTGAAAAGAGAAAGTGAAGTCGCTCAGTCATGTCTGACTCTTAGCGACCCCATGGACTGCAGCCTACCAGGCTCCTCCGTCCATGGGATTTTCCAGGCAAGAGGACTGGAGTGGGGTGCCATTGCCTTCTCCACCCTAGTGGTGCAGGTAAAGCCCAAACCAGGTCTCCTCACCTGCGCTCCTTTCTCTCCCATAACTGGGTGGTCTCCTAACTCTGCGGTGGGGGTGAGGGGTCAAGAGGCCCCAGATCCTGATCCTCCAAAGCAGGGAGATAAAGAAGCATAACACACAGCCTTTCCCTCCCCGCTCCCCTCATTCAGAGGCACTGACTGGTCTCCATAGTCTCCAAACTGGACTCCAGCTTTCTCAAGAGTGAAGTGGTGTGCCCTGGGGTAAGTCAGCTCCCCTCGTGATGCCTCAGCTTCCCATCACCAAAGTGGTAATGAGAATAATGACACTTATATCTCAAGGATGCGATCATCTGATGCCTGCAAAGGTGCCACAGTGAGAGCCAAGATGACCAAGGACACTGCCCCCAGGCAGAGATTTACCAGCTGGGCAGCATTCCAACAACCAGTGAGTCAGTCCAAAGGTCTGTCCGCCCAGACCCCAAGGACACAGAACTCACTAGGCCAGGTCATCCGAAGAGGAGAGGGTGGAATCGGCTCTGACCTCAGAACTGCTGAGCTGTAAAGGGCTTAGCATAGCCCCAGGGAGGGCCCCATCCCGCTTGGCACGGGACCTGGGGCCTGCAAGGAGCCCTGCGAGGTGGCTAGGAAGGGCAGGGAAGCTGGGCGGTGCGGGAATACCGGGAAGGTGGCTGGAGGTTGAGCCTTCCACACAACACCCAAGACCCAGCGGGTGCCGTTCCCTGGAGGTGCCACCTGCTTGCTTCGCTTTGGAACTTCCATCTGCCCTCATCCAGTGCTGTGAGCCCAGGAGAGGCCAGGCCTGGAGCCCAGAAGTCCTGTGAGCAACGCCTCTCAGAACACCCACCTTCCAGAGCAGGAACAGCACAGCCCCCAGGCTGTCTGCCCACCCCTCCCCTCCACCAGCACTGCACCTCAGCTTCACAAAGACCGGCACACTGCTTGCCTACATCGTGTGAGCTCCTCCGCGGGGGAGGGATCAATATCATTCCCATTTTCCAGATGAGCAAACATTCAGATGGAACACATGAACGGCCCAAAGTCAAAACAACAGCAAGCGGCAAAGTTAGAAATTTGGTCTTTTCAGCCTAAAAGCCTGACCACAAGGACTCTGGACAGCTGAAGTGGACTGTCTGTTCACTCATCTGCTTGTGGAGCAAACATTCACTGAGCGTCAGCCCTATATTTGGCAATGGAATAGGTGCTGGGTGTACAGTGGCAGGGGCTTCCTAGGTGGCTCAGTGGGAAAGAATTCGCCTGCAATGCAGGAGACCCGGGCTCAATCCCTGGGTCAGGAAGATCTCCTGGAGAAGGCAATGGCCACCCACTCCACTATTCTTGCCTGGAGAATCCCGTGGACAGAGGAGCCTGGTTGGTTACAGTCCATAGGGCCGCAAAGAGTCAGACACAACTGAAGCGACTTAGCACGCGTGCACAGAGACAGATTAGAAACACTTCTTGTTCAAAAGAACCAAACACAATAACTATTCTATGATATCAAGTCTAATGAACATAGAAAGGGAAGGAGTGATTAGCTACTTTGAATCAGGGAAGGCTTCCTAGAGGAGGCAACTTGGAGGACAGAACTTGAATGACATGTTCATCGTCAAAGATGAAAAGGACGTTCCTGGGCTGAATCTGAAATGCAGGTTCCTGGGCTTCGGTGTTATGCTCCAGGCTTCTGTCCTCTCTGGTAGAGGTAAGAATTTCCAGGGAAGCTTGTTAGAAATACCCATTGCGAGGCCTTGTGTCAGACCTTCTAAATCCAAACTGCAGCCCTGCCACCACTTGAATGTTTTCACAGCCTAATTTTTTATCTGGGGATGTTCTGTTTGGGACCTGCCATCCAATGGGCAGTTATTGACAGCTTTTTGTTTTCCTTCCTTTTATGAACATGGTTCATCTTAAGAAAAACTCTAAATGCAATGGGAAAATAAAGCCAGAAGCCCCAGGGACAAAGCTCACACCCAGTTAGCCTGTCACAATGACGCTGGTGCTCTGCCGGGCACTCGGAAATCATTATCTGGGGCCGTGAGGGAAGCGCTTCCTGCCCTCCCACTGACAGTGCCCGACACCGTGGGAGAGGCTGTGAGCTCTGGAACTTCTGTGCCTGCCTGGGAGGAAGGGGGTCCCTTTCAAGACACACGGGAGGGAGGGAAGGAGGGCCAGGGTGCAAGCTGGGCTTCAGGGGCAGTCCCTAAGCAAGGGAGCGAGACGGGCAGCGGTAAAGAGCAAGCGGCCAGAGCGCGTGTGTTCAGGTTCTGCTTCTACTGCTTCCAATGTGCCATTCAGACAAGTGACTTAACCGCTCTGTTTCAGCTTCTTCATCTGTAATATGGGGACAAGAGTAATATCCGTCTTGTGGACTGTATGAGGATTAACTGAGTTAATATATATAAAGGACTCAGAAGAGTACCCATCAGATATAGTAACATTTATATAACTATTTGTTTTCATTATGTTAACGTGCCAGTTGGAGGTGGAAAGTTAGGGGCTGTCTATGGTTAAGACTTAAGCTCAAGGCATCTTCTCTGACCAACCGTTGTTCGGTTGCTAAACGGTGTCCGACTCTTTGCGACTTGGTGGACTGCAGCACACCAGGCTCCTCTGTCCTTCACCATCTCCTGGAGTTTGCTCAGATTCATGTCCATTGAGTCGGTGATGCTCTCTAACCATGTCATCCTCTGCCTTCCTCTTCTCCTTTTGCCTTCAGTCTTTCCCAGCATCAGAGTCTTTTCCAATGATCAACTGCCATCTTCACCAAGTGCGGCCCGAGCACCAGCTCTGATGGCTTCCTGTGCTGGGCACTGGGGACACAGCAGCAAAAGAGATGCAGCCCCTGCCCCAAGGACCCCACCTCCACTCCTGGTGAGGAGGCAGATTTGCCCATGGGATCTTTGCCCCCAAACTCAGCACGATCTCCCCTGGGGGTGGCCTTGGAGACAGTTAAACTTCTGGCCTCCCCAGGCCATCACTCTAAGAAGGTGGTTCTCAGCTGAGCCTGGACTGCATTTGAAAGCATCAGATCAGGAGATCTAAGAAGTGATAAAAGGATTTTCTTTTTCCTCAGGATTCCTCTACGGTCATTCGAGAGTATACGATATAACCACAATGAGTATCAGAAAAGGAAGGAAAAGGGCCAAGTGGCTCCCAGAGGCACAGCAAAAGCTAGGATGGGCATTGGAGTTGGACAACCCCGGGGTTGAATCCTGGAGCTGTCCCTTTCTAGACATGAGCCCTCAGGTAAGGGGCTTTACTTCTCTGAGCATCAGTTTCCACATCTGTGAAATGGGCAGGTAGGGACATGTAGGACTTGGTGGCGATGGGAGGACTGAGCAAGATGGCAGTTTTCAGACAGCGCTTGCACACGTGAGCTGCTCAGTGCCAGCCAGCTGCACCCCTCCGTCATCTCCATTTTGCAGATGAGACCACTGAGGTGAAAGGAGAGGAGGTGACCTACCTGCCCACAGGATCTGGGCTCCATCCCAGACCTGCTGTAAGCCATTTCTGAAGCCAACAGCAGGAAGTAACTTCCTCCCTCCTCTAGCCTGAGTCGCTTCATCTGTGAAATGGGTGGATGGAGCAGAGGATCAGATCAGATGATGTCTGGAGGTTTAATGACACTGGGAATCAAAAGAATGTTCTATTAATGACAACAGCTCACAGCTACTTTGAGCAAACAGCTAACAGTGGAGGACAGGGAAGCCTGGAGTGCTGCAATTCCTGGGGTGGCAGAGAGTCCGACTCAACTTAGTGACTAACAACAAGAGCAGCTACCCAGGGTGTGTCGGGTACCTTACATATATTGTTTCTAATCTGAGAAACAAAGCAAGTCACAAACAAGAGAACTGAGGCCTCAGGTAGCTGATAGGGACTAATATCCAGACAATAGAAAGAACTCACACAAATGAATAGTCATAATACACATAACCCGACTATAAAATGAGCAAAGATCCTGAACAGGCATTTCTCCATAGAACCTGTGTAAACAGTCGATAAGCACATGAGAAAACGCTGAACATCATTAGCTATCAGGGAAATGCACATAAAACCACAGTGAGACATCACTTCCCCCACACCAGCATGGAGACAACCACACACACAGTAACAGGTGCTGTTAGAGATGCAGAAAAACAGAAGCCTTCAAACACGCTGATGAGGCTGTGAAATGGTGCGCCTCTTTGGAAATCAGGCATTCCCTCGAAAAGTTAAAGATACAGTTACCGTATAACACTGTATAATACTCCTAAATATATACATACATGCCTGAGAGAAACAAAACCCTTTTTCCATACAAAAATCTGTTCACAGTAGCACTAGAAACAATAGCCCCCAAAATGGAAACAACGTCAAATGTCCATCAACAGGCGGATGGACAAAGTATGGCACATCCATATAATGGAATATTATTCAGCCATGAAAAGGAATGAAGGGCTGACACGCGACACAATGTGGACGAACTTCACAAATATTATACCGAGTCAAAGAGAGTGACCCACAAAGACCACACATTACATGACTGCACTTACAGGAAATGTCCAGAGCAGGGAGAGCTATAGACACAGAGAGTAGATTAGTGGTTGCCATGGGTTTAAGGAGGGGTGGAAGGAAAAGGAGAGTGACTGAATGGGTAGGGGTTTCTTTTTGGGGTGATGAAAATGTTCTACAATTAGATTGTAGTGAAGGTAGTATATCTCTGTGAACATATTGGAAACCCCTGAATTGTGCATTTTAAATAAGTGGATTACATACTATGTAAATTGTATGTTAATAAAGTTGTTAAAAAAGAAAGAAGAAGTCTGAGGCCTAGAGAGGCAGAGACTTACTAAAGGATAACCAGCTAACTTTAGAACAAGACTCAAACCTCCCATTCCCAGGCCAGTGACCCAGGCTGACCTTCTGAAAAGAAGGATCACTAACAGGAGCTGTGGACTCACTCCTTGTCCCACACCAGGCACCTTACATACTATTTTATCTAACCCTGCCAACAAGTCTAAGAAATATACATGTCTAACCCCAAGTCACAGATGAGAAAACCGAGGCTCTGAAACGCGCAACAACCTGCCCAAGTCACTGTCCTGATTCACGCTTCGCAGAAGCAGACCCAGAGATAGGAGATGTATGAAGGAAGTACTCCAAGGAGAAGGTGGAGAGGGGCCGGGGGCGGGCCGAGCAGAGAAGGCAGGCATTGCAGGCAAGTCCTGCCCTCCTTGCAGTGTGAGTCATCCTAGGCTTGGCCCTGGTGAGGCAAGCGAGAGAGAGAATTGGCCCCTACACACCCAAGAGCCTTTGGTCAAGGGCCTCAGGGATGGGGGTGGGAGGTGGACATCCCCAGATATGTCTAGGTTTCTGCACTTGTGGACAAATGGCTTGCAGCCCAATAGCAGCCTCCAGAGGAGGGTCGCAGGTGTAAGCCTTTGGAGGCAAAAGCACAGCCTGGTTGGAGGCGGGTTTCCCAGACACTGCAAAGGATCCAAGGGCTCTGGGTGGAGTACCAACACCCACTGCCTCGGGCACCTAACTAGGAAATAAGGCATCTGGGGTTTGTCCCTGGGTCTGCCCCCAAAGCCCATGACCTCCTCACCCTCTTCCAGAAGGATGTGTTCATAGCCTGGGCTGGGAAAGTTCCTAGTGCGTGGCCCAGAGGGCCTCTGCAGAGGCAGAGGAAAAGGACGACGGTGGCCAGTGCCCAGATCTCAGGGAGGACACAAGAGGAAAGAGCGGGCATGAGGTGGGCGCTGGGTGCTGTGGGGTGATGACGGGGGCTGGCAAGCAGCAGCCCCTCCCTCTGTGGCCTGGACTTAAATGCAATCCAAGCACCTCTTCCCTGCTGCTGACAGCTCTGGTTAGGGGGTGGAGGGACCCAGCTAACAGACATGACTGCAGGATACAGATGTGCTTGAAAGAAACCCCCACAGAGGGAAGTGTTTTGGATAAACCTCTTCAGAGGGAGGCTGGACAGAGGCAGGGACATGCTGACTCCTGTCTCTCTCAGTGCTAACGGAAAAGCTGTGGTGTTTAAAGAGAGGCCATCAACCGCTACTGAATCCCAGGTGACTGTGACCTGTTCCACTTAGTCACCCAGCAGAAAGGATCTGCTTTGAGAATCGCTTAGCAGGCAAAGTGAGTTGACTCAATCAAACATTCCTTCGGTCTCCACTTATTCATGCCTGTGATGCAGCCGGCTGACGCTGTGTTTGGCGTTGGGGGGGAAGGGAAGTGCTGGGGGTGGTCTTAAAAATGAATCAGAGAAGGTCTCTACATTTGGAGTACATCATGAAGCAGGGGAGACAGAGCAGGAACCACAACACACGCTGGTAACTGTCATGCTGAGAGTTACGGACGGGAGCCCAGAGGAGGGAACACTCCCTCTCACTGGCGGACTTGGGAATAACTTACAAAAAGGGTGAGGTTGGAATTGGGTTTTGAGGGATGAGTAGGAGTTGATCTGAAAGCACGGGAGAAATGCCCTTTCAAATTTCCTTGACTGATGAAGAGCAGCACTGGGGCTGCGCTGGACTGTCAGCTGTGCTCTGAACACTACACATTACTATCTATCCTGAGTCTCCCGTTTCTTTAGTCCCCCAAATTACAACTTTTTAAAGTATGGTAGAAGTAAACCCCTTCAGAGTCAGTCCCGTTTGAATGTCCTTGTGCCCAACTCAGAGTGAACACTCAGTGTTCACTAATGTATTTTTTCCCATTTTCTTACGTGGCTACAGGCTAAGCCTGCCCAGTCCCTAGGCTGACCTGAGACACTGGCCACTATTGATCAGGTCAACCAGGAGGCAGCGTCTAGACCTGTAGACAGCAGGGGTGAAATTCGCTGTGTGTGGGAAGGGTGGGAACTGTGAGTGTCCGTGTGCCTCTCTAAATTTCAGACCCCACCCTGTCCCACCATGATAACCTATGAGGGTAGCTTTCAGTGGGGGAGTGGTGATGGGGGAGAGGTACCATCTTGGAAAAAGATGCTTGCTCCTTGGAAGGAAACCTTGATAAACCTAGACAGTGTATTAGAAAGCAGAGACATCACTTTGCCAACAAAGGTGTATATACTCAAAGCTATGGTTTTTCCAGTAGTCACATATGGATGTGAGAGTTGAACCATAAAGAAGGCTGAGCACCAAAGAACTGATGCTTTCGAACTGTGGTATTGGAGAAGACTCTTGAGAGTCCCTTGCCATCAAGGAAATCAAACCAGTCAATCCTAAAGGAAATCAACACGGAAGATTCATTGGAAGATTGAAGCTGAAGTTCCAATACTCTGCCCCCCTGATGGGAACAGCCGACTCATTGGCAAAGATCTTGATGCTGGGAAAGATTGAAGGCAGGAAGAGAAGAGGGAAGCAGAGGATGAGATGGTTGGATGGCCTCACCAGCTCAATGGACATGAATTTGGGCAAACTCTGGGAGATAGTGAAGGATAGGGAAGCTTGGAATGCTGCAGTCCATGGAGTCACAAAGAGTTGGACATGACTGAGCAACTGAACAACAACCACCGCCTTCTGGAAACAGAGAGGTCATTCTGAGTTATCACATTGATTTGGAGGACACAAATTAGTGGGTAGCGGCCCTTGTCTTCTGTCTTGCCATGTTCCAAATGTGCCCTGGAAGATATGTAGGTGGAATAACCTGTTTATGTGAAATTTGCTCAGCCATGTCCAACTCTTTGCGACCCCAAGGACTATACAGTCCATGGAATTTTCCAGGCCAGAATACTGGAGTGGGTAATCTCTCCCTTCTCCAGGGGATCTTTCCAACCCAGGGATTGAACCCAGGTCTCCCGCATTGCAGGCGGATTCTTTACCAGCTGAGCCACCAGGGAAGCCCCCAAAACCTGTTTATAATCATCTAAATCCAAAAAAAAAAAAAAAAAACATAATCATCTAAATCCAACCCTCCCAATCTATTTCCTATAAACACAAAAACTCACTGCACAGCTTTAATCCACTCTAAATTATCTATGATTGCTCTGATGATGTAAGCTGAGGGAAAGTGATACAGGATTCTGTTTGGAAGTTTTTTAGCAGTTGAATAATCAGTGTTGGAGTTGCCCATTCAACACACCTATACCCGTCTGGTCTGGTAACTCTGTATTTACTCAATTTTAGACATGACTACAGGCATCAACCGCTTCAGAAAATCTTTAAGTGTGGGCATGCCCAAGCATTTATCTAGAGAAATATATATTTCTATTTCATTACAAATGGCTTTCCTTTTATTTCTCCTTTACCATCTGATTGGCATATTATTGTTATTACTGTTTTAGTATTTGTGGATAAGCTGTATGCTCTAGGCACGAACTGTCTTTCAGGATTATAAAGAGGGCATCACAAACTATTTGTTATGAAGGGGGCATTGAAGGATTCAGAACCACTGATAGGATCTAGACAACTGGGAAGCTATCCTATTTCCCTTAGGAGGACAGACAGTACAGCCTAAAGATCAGAGACAGGGCTTGGGAGCCAGAAGGACTGAAATTTAAAACTCAGAGCTGTTGCTTACTAACTGTATAAACTGGAGGAATACACATACTCTTGCTAATTCTTAGCATCCTCATCTGCAAAATGGGGGTATAAAATGGTAGTCGTTCAGTTGTGTCTGACTCTTTGAGATCTATGGACTGTAGCCTTCAGGCTACAGATCCTCTGTCCATGGGATTCTCCAGGCAAGAATACTAGAGTGGGTAATCATTCCCTTCTGCAAGGGATCCTCCTTACCCAGGGATCAAACCCGGGTCTCCTGCATTGCAGGCAGACTCTACTTTTTGAGCTACTAGGGAATCCCAGAGGTTGACTTCAGAGGTTGACTACAGAAAGACCCCAATTAAGTGCTGAGTGCTAAGAAAGTTGCTATCATCATTGTCAATGCTGTTATTATTCTCTCTCCAAGGAATCCTCCCCAGATGGGACCCTGAGATGGACAGGACATTAGCACCCCCCTCTCCCTACGCATGCAGTCTGCCTCAGCATCCTGGATCTCCAGACACTGATCCGCGTGAACCACAATAACTAAGAGCCCCTGTTGGATCCATGATAACTAAGATGACTAACCATGATAACTAAGACGACTAACCATCATAACTAACATGACTAACCATCATAACTAATACGGTAACTAACCATGATAACTAAGATCCCCCTGCGTCAGGCCTCACCCTCTGCTGTATGTTGCATGGGTGGTGATGGGGGAGCGGACCACTGCCCAGCAGCTCCCGGAGTCCCCCCACTGGCTTCCAGCTCATCTGCCCTGTGTTCCCCACCACTGCTGGGGCCCTGGCCTGCCTGTGCTGAGTCCCCCTGCTGTCGGGGCCAGCAGGATCAGCCTCTCAGCTTTCAGCTCTGGATTCAAGCCTCCAGAACAGCCCCTCTGCACTGGCCCACCCCGGCCTCCAGAGCTGTCTCCTTCCAAGGTTAACTAAGCATCCAGAGGACCCTCACCCAGCTCTCAACAACCCATCCCCTTGACAGGCCTCTGCGTGAACTCCGGAGTGGACGCTAGGAGCTGCCTTTCTCGTGACTGTTCCTCTGTGGTTCTCTCCACCCTGCCACAGCAGGAATCCCAGCATTCATCTGCTGCCTTCCTCATCCCCCTGGGACTTCTAATCTGAGGGACCCGAGGAAGGTCTTGACCCTAAGGCAAAGGGAACCAGCACAGCTGTTAGAGCTGAGGGGGCCCCTCCCAGCCTCAGAAGACCCAGAGCCACCTCTTCAGTCCTCCAGTCATGGGCGGAGTCATTAGGACTCCCTGCAAGGTGATGGATAAAATATGGTTTTGATCAAGTGGTATGTGGGACCTCTGAAATGACACACACAGGGCCCACCCTGAAAAAGTTCATGGTCTGGCTGGGAGGGGCAGTCATATAACAGATAACTGCAGTTCCGACGTGATCCGTGGTGAGTGTGACGTATGTGTTAGAGGCCGTTGGCCTTGTCACGTGGGAATGGCTAACTAAGTCGACCTGGGCAAGGCAGGAAGGCTTCTGAGAAAGGGTAACATCAAAATGGGATGTTGAAGAATGAGCAGGGGTTTTCCAGGGCCTGGGCTAGACTCTCAAGTCTCCTCCCCTATTTCTAAGCCCTACAATCCCAGCATGGCGAGCCCATGCCTGTCTTCCTGAGTGACAATCTTGGGGGAGGAAGAGACAGAGGAGAAGCTGAGGATGGAGAACAGCTCTTTACATCTGGAAAGATCCACGTTTAGAGTGGATCCTGGTTCAGAGATACTGGCTTCCCCAGACAATTCCAAACACACAAAAATCAGTATTTCCCGGAGTCCATACAGCATGACTTCCTTAGGGAAGAACTTATGTTAAGTGAAAAAGAAGACTCCAAGATCATATATTTCAGAGACACTGAGTAAGCAGAGTCAAGCAGACATTACTGCAGGACTTCTCAGGGCCTTTAAAGGTAAAATAAGATAATAATTTACATATTTAAGATAGATTTGTATAACTATAATGATTCAATAATATTAAAAATATAATAATTTTGTAGCTATCTTTTATTTGGTGCTTCCTAAAGTACAAACCACGTGTTGCATGTTATCTCATTGTTGTTCAGTCAGTAAGCTGTGTCCAACTCTTTGTGACCTCATAGACCCCAGCATACCAGCCTCCTCCACTTTCTGCCAGAGTTTGCTCAAACTCATGTCCAACCATCTCATCCTCAGCTGCCCCTTCTCCTCCTGTCCTCAGTGTTTACCAGCATCAGGGTCTTTTCCAATGAGTAGGCTCTTTGCATCAGGTGGCCAAAGTATTGGAGCTTCAGCTTCAGCATCAGTCCTTCCAATGAATATTCAGGGTTGATTCTCTTTACGATTGACTGGTTGGATCTCCTTGTAGTCCAAGGGACTCTCAATAGTCTTCTCCAACACCCACAGTTCAAAAGCATCAGTCCTTCCGCATTCAGCCTTGTTTATGGTCCAACTCTCATATCCATACATGACTACTGAAAAAAAACATAGCTTTGACTATATGGGCCTTTGTTAGCAAAGTAATGTCTCTGCTTTTTAATATGCTGTCTAGGTTGGTCATAGCTTTTCTTTCATAGTTGTCTCATGAATCCTTATAAAACTTCAGGTCATCAGTACCGCCCCGTTTTGCCCACAGGGAGACTTAATCAAGCTGAGAAGTGAAGTTCACTGCCCAAGATCACGCAGTAAAGTATGGCTGTGATTCAAAGTCAAGTTCTGTCTGACCCAGCGTCTCCCCACTTTCCTGAGAATTCTGAATCCCTAAGAAGGGGATGTGAGGTGCTGCATTTCCAAACTTCTTCAGCTATGGACCTTCCTCATATCTAGAGTTCCAAAAAGTGACTTTTGGGAATCTTGCTCTGCTGTGTGTTCCCAGAAGGTTCACCAAAAGCAACCTAAGGATGTCTGAGGCTCTGCTCCCCTTCATGCTCCCTGTCCTCCCTGGGCCCTGGGTGCGAGTCCCTGAATAGTCACTGTGTCCACTCCAGGGGCCAATGGGAGGATAAGGAGGGGTTCCCATCAGTGGCTGGGACTCCAGCTGGCAGCTCCAAAGCCGTCCAGATCTAAACAGATGACTTCATTGGTCACATATGGTCCGCAGAGGGTTCCAAATTCTCTTCCCAGCCAGTTTTGAGTTGCTGTTTCAAACTCAGCTGCTACTTGAGTTGCCAGCAGACTAGTTAGGTTATGAACTCAGAATCCTTTGAACCATTGCCCTCTTAGGAAAAAGGACCCTCTAAGGCCGAATGCCGAAGAAGGCAATGGCACCCCACTCCAGTACTCTTGCCTGGAAAACCCCTGGACAGAGGAGCCTGGTAGGCTGCAGTCCATGGGGTCACTGAAGGTCAGACACGACTGAGCGACTTCACTTTCACTTTTCACTTTCATGCATTGGAGAAGGAAATGGCAACCCACTCCAGTACTCTTGCCTGGAGAATCCCAGGGATGGGGGAGCCTGGTGGGCTTCTGTCTATGGGGTTGCACAGAGTCGGACACGACTGAAGCAACTTAGCAGCAGCAGCAGCAGCAAGGTCGAAAGCAGTTGACCAAAGAAGGCCACTGGCTGGACCCAGGCCTTGTCTTTCTCACTCGGGCGCCCATGTCAGCCTCTGTGCTCATGCGTCCAGACACTTCCTGCCACCTCCTCCCCGCTGGCAGAGCAGTCTTGCAACAGGCAACGTTCAACTCGTCAATCCTAAGAACTCTCCTGTAGCTCCCTAGCATCTGCAGCAGAAGTCAAGACCACCGAACCTGATTTTCAAGGTCTCTGGAAGTGGGGGAGACTCTGCAGTCACTTTCTCCTTCTCAGGGAGCTTCCCTGGTGGCTCAGCCAGTAAAGAATCTGCCTGCAATGAGGAAGCCCAAGTTCAATCCCTGATTGGGAAGATTCCCTGGAGAAGGGAATGTCAACTCACTCTTGTATTCTTGCCTGGAGAATTCCATGGTCAGAGGGGCCTGGGGGGTCTATAGTCCATGGGGTTGCAAAGAGTTGGACACAAGTGAGCAACTAACATAACACTTTCCTTTCTAAGAAAACAACTAGGGACTTCCCTGGTGGTCTGGTGGTTAAGAATCCAAGCTTCCAAAGCAGAGGGAGCAGGTTCAATTCCTGGTCAGGGAACTAAGATTCCACGTGCCGTGCGGCCAAACAAAAAACAATTAACTGATTAAAATAAAACATTCTGGATTAGACCAAGACAGGAAAGGAGGTGATCCCTGATGACCCTGCTTCTTTCTCTAGGAGGGTCCGCCTCCTACCACCTCCTGCCCTTACGCTTTACTTTACGTTCTGGCAAGCCTAATTCTTTACAGTTTCTTGCACACATCACACTATTTTGGACGTTATATTGCTCTGCTCAGGCTGTATCTTCTCCTGAAAGCTCTTCTCACCTTACTCTGCTGAATTAAGACCTGCGCATCTTTGAAAACCCTGCTGGCACATCCTGGGGCTGAGATGAGCGCCCCACCCCCACCCCCTCTGCAGCTTCTGCACACACGTGACCCTGGGAACATGGAGACCGTAACATGTATCTTATTACACGGAGACCGCCTGAGTCTGGGTATGCTTTCCCCACCAGGCTGAGGTTCAAAAGCATGGCTCATACTTTGTTCTGTCTGTCTCCCTAGTGCCCAGCACAGAGTCTGCACACAATGGGTGCACCATAAGTGTTTGTGGAACTGATTCAAAGCTGGCAGCATCTCTAGAGGAAGAGTTTCTTTCATCGTAAAGAAAAATTATTTAATTTTATAAACAAAATATGTGCGTGTGTGTGTTCTGCTGTCTTCCTTGTTCCCAAGTTTAAAGGAAAGTGTGAAATAATAGTGCTTCCCTGGTGGCTCAGATGATAAAGAACTCGTCTGCAACGCAGGAGACCCGGGTTTGATCCTTGGGTTGGGAAATCTCCTGGAGAAGGGAACGGCCACCCACTCCAGCATGCTTGCCTGGAGAGTCTCCATGGACAGAGGAGCCTGGGGTCGCAAAGAGTGGTAATAATAGTAATGCCGTCTGCAGATGTCTCACCTGGATTAACGAGTTGAATCCTGGGATGCGGGTTCAGCTATCCACCCCCTTGAACAGTTAAGAAACCTGAGACTCACAGGACCAGCGGGCTGTCAACAGCAGCTAAGCAGCCGCGCACGTGGGGGTTCCAACACAGCCCTGTATGACACCAAGAGCAGCGGCCTCTCTGCTGAGCTCTCAGAGCTGCAGAGCTTGAGGTTTGCATTCGAAACGGAGGAGGGACAGGACTGACAATGGCCACACGCTGGAGAGGAGGCGGCGGGAAGGGGAGGACACAGGGATGGGGGACCAGAACCGTGCCTGCTTGCAAGGCAGCGAGCACCTCCCTCTGACACGTGTTCAGAGAAGCAGCCAGAGGTGTCGTCAGCTTTGACCTGACGGCGATGGGGTGGGGAGGCTCTTTCAAAGAGAAGAAGACAATGACTGCATCACCTCTTGAAGAGGCACAAGGATTGTAGAAATGAGTCACATCCCGCTCCAGCCTGCCCAGGCCTCGGGGGGCCAGGAGGTGGCGGCACGTGGCCCCACAGGGGGGAGGGCCGTGTGTACCCCGCACTCCATGCAGGAACAAAGCCTCGGTGGGGTGGGGATCCCAGCGGCCTTGGTCTCCATGGGGGCAGAGGGCCTCAATTCCCACCCTCACTCTGCTCCTCTGAGCCATCCCTGCTACAGCGAGCCAGCTGAGGTGGGTCAGAGGGTGACGGCGGAAGGACGTCCCCTCCCCCACACCTCCTCTGGACCTCGCCTATTCCCCCATCCCTCGGTTTCCATGGCAGCATCTGGCAATGAGGCATCTACTTCAAAACGCTGGCAGGAATGCCAGGCAGGAATGCAGAGATGCAGGCCTGGGGGTGAGAGGAGAAGCTCATCAGGTGAGCGCCCCGGCCACGCGGGCCCGTCACGGCTTCACAGCCATCAGCTGCCCCACGCCTCACCCCAGCCAGGCAAGGAACCTGTTATTGTCCCATTTTATCCCAGGTAAAGGGGCTGAGGCCCAGGGTGGCACAGCCAGTCAGCGGCAGAGCCAGGATTCGCGCTCAGGTTTCCGTGGACCCCAAGTCCAGGCCTTTATTCACTTCTTGCCTCTTGGCCAGGGCTCAGCTGCTTGGGCCGGAGCTCTGCCATGGGGCCGCAGGCCCTTTTGGGTCAATTCCTTCGCCTCTTTCAGACTCTGCAAAATGGGGTGGTGAGTCCCATTGCTCCAAGGAGCCGGGAGGACTGAGGTGGGTTGGGAGAAGCCCCGGGGTTCGGGAAAGGGGTCTGCTCCTCCATTTCCAAATAAGGAGACTCCCATCCCAAGGTTCCCAGACAAGGAGAGACACAGCTGCCCGGATGCACTGGGGGAAGTCGGCCCAGCAGCCCCCCTGGCATGCTGCCCCCGACCCAGTGCTCTTGACGACAGCTCTCATCTGCTGGGCATCCACTTCAGGTCAGGAGCCCGCTAGGGCCCTGCGTGCTGCCAGTGACCCTGGGAGGAAGACACGCTCACCCTCCTCTTGTTACAGATCAGGAAAGCCAGCCGTGGCTCCCGCGCTGAGCTTATTGGAAAAAATTCTGCTGCTGGGAAAGATTGAAGACAGGAGGAGAAGGGGACGACAGAGGATGAGATGGTTGGATGGCATCACCGACGCAATGGGCGTGAATTTGGGCAAACTGCAAGAGAGGGTGAAGGACAGGGAAGCCTGGTGAGCTGCAGTTCACGGGGTCACAAAGAGTCAGACACGACTGAGACGCACCACCCGCGCCGAGCACCCCAGGAGCAGAAGCGGGGTGGTACTTCCACCGACCTGGTGACTGCAGGAAGGTGCCTCAGAGACACACCCAGTACGCTCAGCTCTACCTTCAAACTAGACCTGGAAGCTGACCCTTCCCACCGAGTCCACGTTTCGCCCTGGCCTGGCTACCCCGGCCCTGGCTCCAAGCCAGTGAGCCTCCCTTGGAGTCCCTGGGGTACTGTTCCTCCTGCTTTCTGTCTCTGCACGGCGGGCTGGGAGATGCCTCTCACCACACACCTCATCCTGTCATCGGAGGCCCCAAGCCCTCCAGTGACCTCCAAGGTCTTCCCAAGCCAAAGCCAGGCCCTCACAGTAGCCACCACGGCGACATCAGCTCATGACCTCTCTGCCCTCATCCCCTACACACACCCTTGTTCACTCTGCTGCAGCCACGAAGCATTCTTCCTAAAACATTCTAAATCACTTCCAGCCCAGGACCTTGCTGTTGCCTTTGCCCAGAATACTTGCTTTCAGACACAAGCATGATTCAGTTCCTCGTGATTCAAATGTCATCTTTCCCACCATTTATAAACGACCCCTCCCACTCACTCAGCCTGTTTATCTGTGACTGCACAACACTCAGTTCATACGTATTTGTCAGATGTATCTCTTGCCTGGCTCTCCACTAGACTGTAAGCCCTAGGAAGGCAGGACTGTGCATTTTGTTTCTTTTTTAAGCTGTTTTTGTTTTTGCTTTTTTCTGGCAGCAGCCCATGGCCTGTGGGATCTTAGTTCCCTGACTTGGGACTGAACTCACACCTCCTGCATTGGAAGGCAAGAGTCTTAACCACTGGACCACTAGGGAAGTTCCAAGACTGTCCATCTTGTTCATCCCTGTCCCTCACCGCCCAGAAGAGCCTTTGACCCTCCTTCATGGGGCAAAATTTTTGGACAACCAGGTACTGGTTAACTGAACTAATAAGATTCCCTCTGGAAAGGCTGAGTTTGACACACATGAAGCAGCAGCAGTTGGTAGGAATCAGAGGCAGAAATCAAAAGGCAGGAGGCTGCAGGAGCCAGGAGCCAGGAGCCATAGAAACCACGAGACAACAGATGTCGGAGCCAGCAGGAGCCAGGAGGCAGGAGCAGGCTCCACCTGGGTGGGCAAACCCCAAGGGTCCGGAGGAGGGCCCGGGCACACAGGTGCGCAATAACTGTGTGCTGAATAATGAAAGGTGGAGTGGAGTCCAGAGAGGAGTTAGCGGCAAAGCAGGAACAGCCGGAGTGGAGGGCAAGGAGTGGAGATCCTGGTCACCCGCGGGAAGCAGGGGTCACGGGTACAGAGCAGACGGGGTTGCGGCTCCAGGAGGCCCACGTGACCCTGCAGTCCCCGTGGCCCTTGGCAGCATGGCGGGGTCACGGCTACAGAGCAGACGGGGTTGCAGCTCCAGGGGGCCCGCATGGTCCTGCAGTCCCCGTGGCGCTCGGCAGCGTGGCAGTGACGCTGCTTTCTGCCCTGTGTCTCATCCTCCTATATCCAGTCCATAACCCCCAGTAACCGAGGCTAACTTGGACACGCCTCTAGTCCCAAGCACTCTGCTAACAGATTTCCTGGAAGAGGCATCTTGGAAGACAGAACTTGAAACAGGCATCCCCCAAACCCTCTTCTTAACCTTTCTTTTCTTAAAAAAAAAAGCTTTATTAAGATTACAGTTTATATTCCATGAGACTCACTTATTTTGCAATGTATATTTTATCACAATTAAAAAAACAAAAAACTCAGAGTCAAACTCTTGGGGACTTAGGGCTCGAGTGGGCAGAGGAGGCAGCAGGGTATGTTGGCAGCAAAGTCACGGTGATGAGGGAGCCCAGGATGCGTCTAGGGAAAGGCGAGGTGTCCTGCGTGGATGGGCAGGTGGAGAGGGCGGGGGTAGGGGGTGAAAGGCACCCAGGGGCAGTGTAGAGAGGGCAGCGTATAGATAGCCTATGAACAGAATGCTGGCAAAGGGTCTGGGTCTGCTGCAACGAGCCTCGGAAGGAGCACGATCTGCCTGAAGCCAGTGAGGCGCCCACAGAGGTCAGCAGGGCGGGGTCCCAGAGCCACTTCTTAACAGCCTTCGCCCCTCCCTCTCTCCCTCTCCTGGTCCTTTGCTCCCCTTCAAAGGAGGGGCTTCACCACCCCTCCCCAGCATCTTCCAAAGTCCCTTGCAGCTCTAACTTCCCTTAGAACAAAATGTGATGAAGAGGAGGGGCTGGGAGCCAGACCCGGCTTGGAAGCCCTGGTCCTCCACCTTCTGGCTGAGTGACCCTGGGCTCCTCATTTCTAGGACGCGGACAATAGTCCTGACCGCACACAGCTGCTGAAAGGACCAAATGAGGCAACAAATAGACCATCGTCTCTGGCTGATGGCCTTAAGATGCACGAGGGCCACCCTGCAAACCAACAAGCACAGAAGTGCAGAGCTGCCCCGAACTGCAGTGTCAGTGCGTGGACAGACACACAGCTTCGTGTCTGGGGTCAAAGGGAGGAAAAGGCGGTCGTCAGAAGAAAGCGTGGTTTCCCTGTGTGAGTAAGGATGCAGAGAAAGCCCCGGGGGTTCATAACCAGCCTGCTGTGCTCGCGGGTACAGAGCCCAGCACCAGTGGGGCCACCTAGCCCTGCACCAGCCTGAACCCGGGGTGTCCATCCTTGTAAATCACTCCAGCTTTCCCTCCTATCTGCAGATTCAAATGCTCCCTGGATTCTTCTTCCCTGTTTGCCTATGTGACTTTTTTCTGTTTGTAACAGTGAGAAACCAACAACATCTCTGGGTATCCGTGGGCGTTCCAGATCAGAAACCCAAGGCTTTATTTTGGGATTTAGTTTTGCTACATAGCCTGGAACTCAGGAGAAAGGGTATGGCCAGGGTCTAACATCTAGAAATACCCATTTTTTATATTTACACGACAGACTGAATCGACAAATGCGACATAAAGTACCAAGAGAAGAACTGGAAGGGTTACCTAAGGCTGAACCATTTCCATAAACACTTCAGGCAATTAGCATTTCACTGTGAGAGGCTGCCTAGAACATGGGAGAGAGATCTAAGCATCTCACTTCAAACTCCAGCTCAGCTAAAAGAGCTGTGTGACCTTGGGGCATTCACTTTGCCTCTCTGAGCCTTGGTCTGCACCATGGTTCCCCATCTAATGAGTATTGTTACTCATCCAGCCAGAGTCTTCATCACCCTGCAAAGCCAGGGCTGCGTCTGCCTGTCCTGCTGCAATGTCCCCGCACACAGCCGGGTGTGATCCCCACGATCATGATCCCAGCTCTTCCTTCCCACACCTCTGCTGCTGGCTAGCGCACTGCCACTTTGGGTTTGGCAAAGATTCTGTTCGGTCCCAAGAGCTTAAGTGAGGACTTGCTCTTCTGCAGGCCACTGGTCAAAGCCCAGCGCCGCTGTCTGACCCAGCCATGAACCGCAAGGCTGTTCTTGCTTCTGGTGTGATTCAAGATCTCCATAAAAAGGAAGCAGAGTCGGTTTGATTAAGCGCAGAAGCTATGAATCATCGACTCCCACCAGAGCCGGAGTGGCTTGTACTAGGATCCAGACATCAGAATACACAACACAATCTGTCTGTAGCCCTAGGTGACAGAGAAAAAAAAGGGGTGCATGAAGAGACAGCTTATCTTTGTGGCAAGAGTTTTAGAAAAAAGAGGGGGCAACACCACACATTTCCATCTCTAGGGGAGTTCGCTGTCTGGGGATGGAAAGAGACAGGGAAAGCAGCTGCTGATTTCACCTTATGGTGAGCGCACCTAAGCCAGTCTGGGGGATCAGGGTAGAAATGGGAGAGGGGCATGGTGGCCCCATAGGTCCTGTCCTTGCCCTGCCCACCCCCAGGACACCTCTCATGTCCCCTGCCCACCTTGCCCACCATAGTTGGTCTCTGTTACCCTCCCCGATCACATGCTTTTCTGTGGCCTGACCAGGCTACTTACTCTTCCTGGCACTCGTAGCTTCCCACCTCTGCCAGGAAGGTCCTTTCTTCACATCTGTACCCCTTGAAAACTTATGTTTCAAAGTCCTGCTCACACTCATTCATTCGGTCCTTCAACAAGTATTTCTAAGGGCTCACTATGTCCCTGACACTGTGATGGGCACTAGATATAATGGGGAAGCCATAGCCTGTGTCTTCAGACTGCTTACAGCCTTGGGGAGACAGTCCCCATAAGGAGGAATACGTGTGTGGTAGACCAGAGTCCAGAGAAGGCTCCTAACCCAGCTTTGGTGGGATGTGTCCAGGGAAGGTTCCTGGAAGAGGAGAATTCTGAGTCTTGAAGAATGAGGTGGAAATGGGGAGACGTGCCTATAAGTGTAGGTGAGCCTATATAACTGTAATGCTGCTGCTGCTAAGTCACTTCAGTCGTGTCCGACTCTGTGTGACCCCATAGATGGAAGCCCATCAGGCTCCCCCATCCCTGGGATTCTCCAGGCAAGAACACTGGAGTGGGTTGCCATTTCCTTCTCCAATGCGTGAAAATGAAAAGTGAAAGGGAAGTCGCTCAGTCGTGTCCAACTCTTAGCGACCCCATGGACTGCAGCCGACCAGGCTCCTCCATCCATGGGATTTTCCAGGCAAGAGTACTGGAGTGGGGTGCCATTGCCTTCTCCGATATAACTGTAATAGGAGCTGACATTTATGGAGTGCTGCTAGGAGCCATTGGAGAAGGACATGGGAACCCACTCCAGTGTTCTTGCCTGGAGAATCCCAGGGACGGGGGAGCCTGGTGGGCCGTCGTCTCTGGGGTCGCACAGAGTCAGACATGACTGAAGCAACTTAGCAGCTAGGAGCCAGTGGGGCTTCCTTGGTGGTTCAGCAGTGAAGAACCCACCTGCCAATGTGGGTTCGATCCCTGGGTTTGGGAAGATCCCCTGGAGAAGGAATTGGCAACCCACCCCAGCATTCTTGCCTGGAGAATCCCATGGACAGAAGAGCAGGGCAGGCTACAGTCCATGGGGTCACAAAAGAGTCAGACACGACTTAGCAACTAAACAACAGCTAGGAGCCCAGCCCTGGGCTCAGCCCTGCACGCCTATCAACTCCCTTTCAGTCCTTACAGCCCGTTGGGAGTGAGTACGGTCATCATTCCCATCGCCAGATGAGGAGCCCAAGGCACAGAGAAGTTCAGAACTCGCTCCTGGCCACACAGCTACCAAGCGGCAGAGCCAGGGTTCAACCTCAGCACAGCCCCAGAGCCCAGGCTTCCCACCACTGCCCTCTGCGGCCTCGGGCTATCATACCGCACATCCTCTTTTCATTTGGTGATGAATGACCGCAGACATCCTTCCAAAGCGGTGCATCCCAGGCTCCATTCTACTTATTGGCTGCAGAGGTCGGATGTCACTGGCATCTGAGCAGGGGAGCGACTTGACCAGATTCTTCCCCGGGAAGCAGGTAGGGGGCTGGCTGCCTAGCGGCAGGGGAGCTGTGCTGGGGTCCTGGGGAGGGGCGCCCAGGCCTCAGCTCAGGCTGGGAGAGGGAGGCTCTGGGGACACGGCTGAGCAGCAGTGAGCCCTGCCAGTCCAGGGATGGTGGAAGGCGGAGAACCGGTCCTGAGCTCACAACCTCCACTCCCTGCCCCCGCCGCTGACAAGCCTCTCACAGACTCAGCATGCCTCCTGCCGTCCGCACCCCAGCCCCGCAGAGCCTACCCTCTCTGTGCACACCCTGGCTGGCCCTCCCAGTTAAGACTGCGCCATCGCCAGCTCAGTTCTTCTGGCGTGTGCAGAAGTGCTGTCTGTGGAATTCTTAATTCACTCAATAGTCTTTGCCCAGGAGTGTCACATCTGTTCTTCCCAAAGTGCAAAAAGAAAAACACAAGTTAGGCGGCAGCACCGCTTCAACACCGTCCGCAGGACCGCCACACCCAGCCCCACCACTCGGTCCTACCGCGCCTGCCCCAAACGTCTGTCTGTCCACTCCCCTCCAGGGCCCTCACCGCTGGTCTGAGCGACCCTCCTCTCTCACCTGGATGACTGCCATAGCTTCCTTCCTGGTCTCCCCAGCTGTACAGCTCCAGCCTCAGTTTTTAGATCTCTGCAATGAACACACTGACACTTCTCTCACAGGGCTATGGGGAGGATGGGGTGATGTGATGAACCGAAAGCCCTGGCCAGGGAGAGCCTGTGTCCACTCGGCTCTCTACCAGGAAGGAGGAGGGCCTTGGGTCTGCAGGGACCCAGGCTTGCCTGCCCCTGGGCAGGTGGGAAATCCTTCCCCATTAGCAGCTCACATGCTCTGATGTCACTCAGACTGGTGATAAACAGCAACATTTTGTTCTCTGGCTACCTCCTTTTGTGTCTTAATCCTGGGTTGCTCCAGACCTCAGGCTGAGCAGAGGAGCACTATTTACCGGCCCCTCCCACCTCCAAAGGGAATAAGCAGTGGGAGAAGACCCCACCCCCTGTTCCTGACCTGTTAAGGGATCTCCTGAGGGCCTCCCTCCTCAAGCCCGGTGCTGGGTGCTGTGAGAACCAATCAATAAATGACTGGCAAACACTGAGCTCCTGATATTAATATAACCATGAAAAGAACTCATCTTGGCTCAGTGTTTCTCACCACTTTTGAGATGCCTAAAAGGCTTTTTCAGGTACTTGAACACTATGAAGTGCCAGTACCTTCTCCAACTAGGCGGTCTTTACTGCCAGTGGCGTGATCAGGGCATGCCTGGTCTTCTGGGATCTAGCTGTGAACTCATCCAACTTCCTTCATCCAGTGTTTTTACTGCACACGGCCAACAACCAGGCAGCTGATACTCCTACACTCGGGCCATCTGGTGGCAGTAATGAAGTCATTCAACAGGCAGGGAGTGGACTGGGTGGGGCTCTCAACAGGGTCGTCGGGGAAGGACACTCGGAGGAGTGAACAGCTGAGTCCTCAGTGATGAGAAGGTGCCACTCCCTGCAAGACCTGGGGGGGAGACTCAATAACGCTGTGAGTGGTGGTACTATTATTATCATTAGGATGTCCCTTTCCAATGCAGAAACTGAGGCCAAGGAGGTTACAATACTTCCTTTGAGGCCAAAGAGGTAACTATTTACGGAACCAGGTCAAAACTCGGAAACCCCAACTACTGCCACCAAACCCACCTGCCTCTAGGGTCCAGCCCTTTTCAAAAGAATTTTAACCTCAGAGATCTCAACAAAGTAGCACGCAGCACCGTCTCCAGGAGGCTCCAGTCTAATCTAAGAAAATGCCTTTACGCAAAAACACAAGGTATGTCAGAAATTAACGCAGCAGTCCCCAACCTTTTTGGCATTAGGAGCCAGTATCATGGAAGATGATTTTTCCACAGACCGGGGACATGGGGGATGTTTGGGGGTGACTCAAGCGCACGACATTTACTGTGCACCTTATTGCTATTACCATGACATCAGCTCCACCTCAGATCATCAGGCACTAGGTTCCAGGGACCCCTGATATGATTCAGCTAGTTTCAGAACTTCAATCTCCAGTGGGATTTATTCTGAAACCTGACAAAATGACTCCCAGCTTCTCGGGGGAAAGGAAATCCATATGATATAGCTATTTTTCCTTTGGTTTATTTCATAAACATTTATGAGTTGCCAGGCTCTGTTTCCAAAGCCTTTCAAACTTTAATTCTTTCAAACCTCATGACTCATTTAATACTCGTAACAATCCTGTAAGTTAATACCGTCGCCAACCCCACTTTCTAATCGAAGGAATCACGGCAAAGACAGGGTAGATGGCCTGCCGGGGACGCACTCTGCAAAGCGGTGGAGCTGAGACCCAAACCTCGGCCGTCTGGCGCTGGAAACTTTGCTTTTCACCTTAAACTGAATTTACAAGCGTCATTCACACAATTGAATTCACACGGACAATTACATTTTGTCTCTCTGCCTCTTTCTGTCGTTTCTGCTCAGTGGTGTCTGACCCTTTCAACCCCATGGGCTGCAGCCCGCCAGGCTCCTCTGCCCGTGGGATTCTCCAGGCAAGAACACTGGAGTGGGCTGCCATTTCCTCCTCCAGGGGACCTTCCCGACCCGGGGATGGAACAGGTCTACTTGCATCTCCTGCGTCGCAGGCAGATTCTTTACCACTGAGCCACTGGGAAAGCCCCTGTGTCTTTCTGCCTCACATGAACTTGTTTTCAGATGGTCTGATTTAAAAGCAGAACTTACTGTTTCCCCCAAATTTGCTGTGGGGAATCATCGGACAAGTTAGACCGTCATCCTTCAGGGAGGCAGAAACTAGTTCTCCCAGAGGTTCAAATGAGGTCCATCAAGGTGGACTGCCTATACAAGCAGTGAGATGCCACAGACAGAGGAAAGAAAACAGGCTTCCATGAAGGACCCAGTGTCAAAGTTACCCTGACGACCCTCAGGATCACATGTGTGGGCTGAAGATAGAACTGGGATTCACTTGGGCTCAGGGAGAAGGCCAGTGGGATGGATTCATTTAGTGATTATTTTCTCTCGGAAGGGGTTTCCCTGGTGGCTCAGATGATAAAGAATCTGTCTGCCATGCAGGAGACCCAGGTTCGATCCCTGGGTTAGGGAGATGCCCTGGAGAAGGGAATGGCAACCCACTCCAGTATTCTGGTCTGGAGAACTCCATGGACAAAGGAGCCTGGCAGGCTATAGTCTAGCAACAGGGAAAAGCCAGCTAGCAAATAAATGAAGTTCTCCTGAAAGAATAAACCAAGGGACAACTAGAAAGTTTGTGAGAAAGAAAGTGCCTAAAAGTTTGAAAGAAAGAAAGAGAGAGAGAGAGAGAGAGAGAAAGAAGGGGAAAAGGATGCCTCTGGGAGCTGTTAACATTTATGCTCCGCCAAGCGTCCCCACGGGCTTCCCAGGTGGTTCAGTGGTAAAGAACCCACTTGCCAATGCAGGAGACCTGGGTTTGACCCTTGGGTCGGGAAGATCCCCTGGAGGAGGAAATGACAACCCACTCCAGTGTTCTTGCCTGGGAAATGCCATGGACAGAGAAACCTGGCGGGCTGCAGTCCATGGGGTCGCAAAGAGTCGGGCACGACTGAGCAACTAAACAGTGACAAGCACGCCCCCAGCAGCAGGGCATGGACCTGCACTGTCTCCGCCCCCAGCAGCAGGGCATGGACCCGCACTGTTCCGCCCCCAGCAGCAGGGCATGGACCCGCACTGTTCCACCCCCAGCAGCAGGGCATGGACTCGCACTGTTGTGCCCCCAGCAGCAGGGCATGGACCTGCACTGTTCCGCCCCCAGCAGCAGGGCATGGACCTGCACTGTCCCGCCCCCAGCAGCAGGGCATGGACCTGCACTGTTCTGCCCCCAGCAACAGGGCATGGACCTGCACTGTCTCCACCAGCCACGGCTGCCCAGCCAGCGTCTGCCCTGGCCCTGTCTGAGGCGTGGCCACAGAATCATCAGAAAGTTCAACACCCAAACAGCCAGGAAGGAGACCTGCTGCTGAGGATGGGGTTCCAAGCGGCAAACCCTGAGGCCTGCAATAGGAAACCATGTGAATGGTGCCCCCCCGGAGATGTGCGGGGCTTGCTGCTCTGCCTCTGAAGACACAGAGCCACTGAGGAGCTGAGGCAGGTGACAGAGGCAAGGGAAGGAAGACCGCGCCCACAGACGGGGTGGGGACAACCGGGGTAGAATGTGAAAAGTGGGCCGAGTGACGCCGTCATCTGACGTCCAAAGCCAGACGTGTTAGAGAGTGACCCAGCAGGAAAAAAAAAAAGTGAAAGTGTTAGTTGCTCAGTTGTGCCTGAGTCTTTGCAACCCCATGGACCATAGCCTGCCAGGCTCTTCTCTCCATGGGATTTCCCAGGCAAGAATACTGGAGTGGGTTGCCATTTCCCCCTCCAGGGGAATCTTTTTAACCCTGAGACGGAACCTGGGTCTCCCCCACTGCAGGTGTGCTCTTTACTGTCTGGGCCACCAGGAAAGCTCCAAAGAGGGATAACTTACTGTGAAAGATGAAACTATTACAACTATCCACAACTAGAAACTCTGTCTTCCTAATCTGCATAATGAGGAGGTCATAGAGCTCCCTCATGGCCTTGTTTTGGGAATTAAGAGAGGTGATCCAAGTTAGCTCAGGGCTTGGCACTTCAGTAAAAGAGAAACTGAGAAACTTGCCCAAATCTAGATCCCTTGGGGGTCAGGGGAAATGGCTGGAGGAGTGTGTGGTCCCAGGTCAGAATCTAGGAATTCTAGGCAAACTGCTATCACAGAGACAGGAGGAGGAGGTGAGCGCGGGTGGAGTCAGCGCCGTGTATGGCAGGCCCTGGACAGACAGTAGTCATTCACCGCAAGCAGGGCTTCCCTGGGGGCCCAGGTAAAGAATCTGCCTGCAACGCAGGAGATCTGGGTTTTGATCTCCTGGAGGAGGGCGTGGCTACTCACTCCGTACTCTTGCCTGGAGAATCCTAGGACAGAGGAGCCTGGAGGGCTCCATGGGGTCACAAAGCATCAGGCATGACTGAGCACTCATTCACTTTCACATCTTTCACTTTCTTTCAAGCTGGGTCTGCAGTTGCAGCAACTTGAGGAGGAGGAGGAAGAGATTTTCACCAGATTTTCACCCTGGGCTGAACTTCCTCCATCTGGGATGCCTGGCTGGAAGAACCCTACCCAGCTCTCCCTGCAGTGCTTGGGACAGCTGGGTTAGTGGGCTCTGCCCACTTCCCTCGGAGAAGGCAATGGCACCCCACTCCAGTACTCTTGCCTGGAAAATCCCATGGGCGGAGAAGCCTGGTGGGCTGCAGTCCGTGGGTCGCTAAGAGTCGGACACGACTGAGTGACTTCACTTTCACTTCTCACTTTCATGCATTGGAGAAGGAAATGGCAACCCACTCCAGTGTTCTTGCCTGGAGAATCCCAGGGACGGGGGAGCCTGGTGGGCTGCCATCTATGGGGTCACACAGAGTCGGGCACGACTGAAGCGACTTAGCAGCAGCAGCAACAGCAGCAGCAGCAGCCCACTTCCCTGAGGCAGCCCAAGCCACTCCCTGTTGGAAGGTTCTGGCTTGGACTGAGCTGAGATCAACTGTCCTTCTCCACCCTCCACTTAGATTCCACCCACTGGCGGGGGGTGGGGGGGGTGGCAGGGAAGGAGGGGAGTCCCCGTGGGTCAATTCAAAACTCTTGATAAGAACAACACCCAGCTTACACAATCTCTTCCAGAGAACTGATGAAGTGGGAACACAGTCCATCGTGTGGTGTGAGGCCAGCCTAACCTCGACACCAAAGTCTGACAAGTAAAAAGCAGAAAGTCGCCAGTGAATCTCACTCATGAACGCTTGATGTTGAAGTCCTCCGCAAAAACGGTGAGGAGAAACAGCCTGGCGACAAAGACGCAACAGGACAACCCAAGTTGGGCTTATTCCAGAAATGCAATCATTGATCATGCTAACGGGCTGAGAGAGAGAAGTCCTGACCGTCTGAGCAGATGAGGAGAAACATCTGGTAAAAACTCTGCTTCCACTTATGACGCAAAAGAACAGAAACACTCAGCAAACTGGGAACAGAAAGGAGCTTCTGCAACCTGATAAAGAAGATCTGCCAAGGGAGTCCCCTGGCAGTCCACTGGCTAGGACTTGGTGCTTTCACTGCTGGGGCTCAGGCTCAGTACCTGGTTGGGGAACTAAGATCCCTCAAGGCTGTCTGCCAAAACCCTAGAGCAAGCATATACCTAATTGTCAAATGTAGACAGCCCTCCATAACAGAGAGGAAAAGAAGAAAATCACAAACCAAAAGGAATGGAAGGATTGAAAAGGAAGAAACAAAACAGTTATTTGCACCTCCTATGATCACGTACAATTTTCTAAAATAATCTACAAGCACATTTTCTAAAGTTAGTAATAGAGTTTGGCAAGATTTCTGGATACAAAACATGCAAAATCCAAAAATATTTCTCTGAAAAGCAACCGATGTAGCATAATTTTAAAAATATATATGTGTTGAAAGATATAGATAGATATACCATTTACAATGGCATAGAAAATACCATATAACTAGGAATAAATCTAACAAAAATGTGCAAGGCCACCAAGGCAAAATTAGGAAACTGGAACTAAACTGTATCCTAAATCATGAAGAGAGATACCATGTTCATGGAAGTCTAAATTTTGCACCCTCTACCCACAACGGGCAACAGAGAACTCAGCAGAAACACCTGGCAGATGAGAGTAACCTGAGCTTATATTCTACCTCCTGCTGCTTCTAAACTGTGTGACTCTGGGTGTTCCACCAAGCCCTCTGAACCCAGCTTCCTCACGTGTAAAACATGGGTAGCCAGTCCCGACAGATTGTAAGGAGTCAATGGTAACAGAGCACTTTAGGAGAAGGGAGGGATAAACTGGGAATGTGAGATTAACAACAGACACACATTGCCACATATAAAATAAACAACAAGGATCCACGCACAGGGAACTATATTCAATGCTTGTACCAACATTAATCACACACATATGTTATTCAGTTACACACACACGTATATATATCACGTTGCTGTACAACTGAAACACTAAATCAACCATATTCAGCAAAAAAGAGAAGAAAGCACTTTGCAGAGTGTTGCATAAATACAGGGATTCTGATGACTAGCATTATCACCCCTTGTTGGTCTGAGGGTGAGGGGAAAGCTCTTTCTACCATATTAGGCTGGCTGTGTCTTTGCTTCTGCTCATCAGCTTGTCATCCAAGGCATTGCTGGGCGCTTATTCTGTATACAACATTTACTCATTCAGTGCTCCAGCAGCCCCATAAGAAAGGTGCTGTGTTAGCCCCATTTTACAGATGAGAAAGCTGAAACTTACATGAGCAACTTGTCATTCACACGCTCACTCTTGGACATTCATGAGCCCCTGCTGTGTACCAGGAGCTGTGAATACCCTGGTGAATAAGACGGACGTGGTCCTTGCTCTTTCAGAACTGACGGTAAGTGGGAAGATAGATAAAAATCATACCCCAACTAACAAGCTGACAGGACCAAGATTCAAACTCAGGTCTGTTGGACCTGAGAATCCATGCTTTGAACCATCCCCTGAGGTGTCTTCCTCAACGTCCTCTGCTCAATCCTTTCTGCTGTGATGTAATGGCTTCTAACACCCACTCTGCCATCAGCGACAAGTTTCAGTGGATCTTGCCTTCCAAGCTGCAGCACAAATTGAGAGCCGTCAGCTTCCACCCTGGCTCATGTGATCGTTATGCATTATCACTGGAGAATTTCAGCCGGGAAGATGAATGCGTGAAACAGGAGAGCATCCCGTAACCCCTCCCCCCAGCAGCAGCCGCATTGTTCCCGAAGAGTGTGCGCCTGAGTCCTCTGCCACCATTAACGGCAGAAGTGAGTCACTTATAAATAAGGCTCGGGAGCTTTATTATAATGACATCCCAAGATTCAGAAATGCTCAGCGTCACTGTGAAAGGGAGGGCAGCAGGTGACTGGGCTTCAGTGATCCTCTGCCAGGTACATCTTTCAGAGAAAACGTCTTGGTCAGGAGCAATTACAGCTAATGCCCAGCCTGAATGCTAATGAGAATTACTTACAATTGCTTGTAAGTCTTTGCCATTTATACTATCTGCTTTTCCCCTTCCTTCCTCTTCTTTTCCCACCCTGGCATTAACTCTGAGAAACAGACACCAGAAAATATCATTAATGGCCATTTTGAAGATGAGGAAACTGATGCTCAAGGTTACTCAGCTCAAACAGCCAGGGGTTCTAATCCTGAACTTTTTCTTTTTCCACTACACCATTCTGTCTTTAATGGGCTTCCTTCCTAGGTGGCTCAGTGGTAAAGAATTCATCTGCCAATGAAGAAGATGCAGGAGACCCGGGGTTCGATCCCTGGATTGGGAAGATTCCCTGGAGGAGGAAATGGCAACCCACTCCAGTATTCTTGCCTGGGAAAGCCCATGGACAAGAGGAGCCTAGCGGGCTACAGTTTGGGTGGTTGCAAAGAGTCTTTAAGAAGAAAAAGAAAATCGGAACTCTGGACAAGTCTTCTCTACATGGAAGGTACACAAAATATCAGTCTGAAAGGCAGCAGAAGTGGTGTGTTCTGCTGACGTCTCTGCCTTGGTGAGGACGGGGCAGACCTTTTGAAATGACCTTCAAACCTACCTCTGCCACACCACAGCCACCAAGAGGTGCACACTTGTCTCTGAGAAATGACCATGAAGCGAGAACCTGGGCAGAAAGAAGAGTCCTTCTTGTGCCCACACAAACCAGAAAACTGTCTCAAACCCATGCCCCTAAGAAACACGCCAGAGGATCAAGTTCAGGCTACAGTGTGAAGGAGTGCAGTCCGCCCCGACAGTGCTAAATGTCGTAATGCCTAGCATTTGCTGAGCACCTCTTACGGCATGGGAAGTTTTTAAAATAAGCCTGCACTGGGACTTGAGGCTTTCAGCTATTTAAAGCTTGAGCTGCACTAAAACATCTAGCCTGCACTAGACCACTCCCACTTTACAAACTAGAGAGTCCCATGGAGGCCTGGTGGAGCCGGGCTACCAGCTGCATGCGTCTTGATCTTAATAGTAACAATAGCGCCAACGAACCCTCAACAGCACTTCTGTGCATTGCCTGACGCCATCTAGGCGCTTTAGGTGCAGGAACACACCCAGTTCTCTCACCAGCCCAGGGGGGAATGTGCTAGAAATACTCCTGTCCTAAAAATGGAACAGAGAGGTACAACAACTCGTCCGAGGCCACAGCTCTCTTAACTGGCAGGGCTGGGATGTGAGCCAGTGCCAGAATCCACACTTCTGATCTCTCCGCCACGCCTCCTCTTTGTTACTGAAAGGCCACACCTTTCCACCAGGCACTCCTTGATTATACTAAAAAGAAAAAAAAAAAAGGAAAGTGCAAACAGGAACAGGGAATCTTGAGAGAGTCTGAAGGGAGGAGGCTCAGATGCAAGTTCTTCCTACATTCTGCAAGTTCTTCCTACATTCAGCCAGGAGGGCCCACTCCCAGCCCAGCACTGCCCTAACTCCTGGGGATACAGGGGCTTGCAGGCTGCTCCGGCCTCCACCCAGCTCTGAAATCATGTTTGGGCAGCGCTGGGCCACCTCCACCCTCCACCCTAGAGGGATTTTCTCTTTATGCTTGAAGTGGTACTGGGCCTCCTTACAGACCTGCCCTCCAGGAGGGGAAACCCCTCCAGAGACAGCGGGACAGCCTCACGCTTCCGTGGGGGCCCACCAAGCCCTGGGTTGTATGAGGGAAATTGTGTGGGACTGTCAGGGATTTCTGTGATAACCCGCTCAGCGGCAGGCCTCCTGCACGACGCCTGTCACAGAGAGAGGAGGGTGGTACCGGGGTAGGTGGCTCTGCGGTAAAGACCCTACCTGCCAATGCAGGAGACTCAAGAGACGCGGGTTCGATCCCTGAGTCGGGAAGATCCCCTGGAGTAGGAACTAGGAATCTGCTCTGGTATTCCTGCCTGGATAACTGCATGGACAGAGTGGCCTGGCGGGTTACAGTCCATGGGGTCACAAAGAGTCGGATGCAACTGAGCATGCAGGCGTCAAAGTCGTTTGTTTTATGGCATGTGTTCAAATTTCCTTCATTTGGGCTTCCCTGGGGACTCAGATGGTAAAGGATCTGCCTGCAGTGCAGGAGACCAGGGTTCAATCCCTGGGGTCAGGAAGATTCCCTGGAGAAGAGAATGACAACCCATTCCAGTGTTCTTGCCTAGAGAATTCCGTGGACAGAGGAGCCTGGTGGACTATAATCCGTGGGGTCACAAGGAGTCGGACATGACCGAGCGATCAACACAGGGGTATTGGGACCCTGTTGCTTGGCATCTCTCTATTTTCATCTCTGCTGCTACCAGCCACACTTAGGAGGGACCTAAGGTCCCATCCAAAGCCTAGACGTCACTGACAATCTAGAAGGAGTCAGGGAAAACCTGTACTCAAACCCCAAATCTGCCACAGACCAGCTGGGCAACCACAGGCAAGCTATTTAACCTCTGAGCCTCAACCAACTATCTGCTCAATGAAGGTGATAATAATAATAGTGCCTGCTTTGCAAAGCTGCTGTGAAAACTGAGTGGGACACTCTGACCTGTCCATTCTCTCTCCCAGTCTCTGCTGATTCCTGCCTGCCTCTAAAAGTAAAGCCAAGACTGAGGCAGCCAAGACCTGCCTATCCGACCCCCAGCTCGCCTCTCCTTCATGCTCTGGAAACATGTTCCATCTTGGCGCCAGTCACAGGGCACTAGCTCCCACCAGGGAATCAGCCCCGCAAGCACCCTGCGGCTGGAGGAGCTTATTCCGAGTACTTACTCCTAGCACCACTGTGGGGCTCCAGGGCTGAGGTGGGAGCCCCCTGCTGGAGCACAGGAGCCCTGCATGGAGCATCTCCCAGGCAGAGCCCTTATCTCAGAGATTAAGGGATGGGGTGGGGTCTCCCCGGGCAGCGGAGGGGTGGCTCAGATGGGAAAGAATCCGCCTGCAATGCAGGAGACCCAGGTTCAACCCCTGGGTCGGGAAGATCCCCTGGAGAAGGGCATGGCACCCCACTCCAGCATCCTTGCCTGGAGAATCCCGTGACAGAGGAGCCTGGCGGGCTACAGTCCACGGGGTCACGAAGAGCCAGACAGGACTGAGGCACCACACTTACTTACTCCTTGGGCAGTGGAGGTGGGGGCCAGGGGGGAGAGTGACCCCGAGAGGGAAAGAGTCTCCTGTGAAGATCTGCGGCGCTTCAGCCCCAGCTCCTGACTACCTTGGCTCCTTCCAGAAAAATCAAGAGTAACTTCCGTAATTGGGCTCCTCTCACCTGAAACGGCAGCCCCCACAGGGCTTCTGCCACCGGAACCCACTTCCCGATATGTAAGGGTCTCCCGCCTTTCCAAAGGATCCTCCCTGAGCCACAGTGAGGAGGCGGTGGCCGGCGCCTCCTGGGTTTGCAGTCGGGCTGTAGAGAAGTCTAAGGTGGTCTCCACGCTTCCCCGCCACACCCCACCCCCGGTGGTGCTGAGCCTGGGTGAACCTGGGGCTCACCCGCATCATGTGCTGAAGTGGTTTGGGTCCGGCCGACTGGGGCTCAGCCTCCTGGCTCTCACTTTGACTGGCTGGTGCTCCTGGGCGCAACTTGCCCCTTCTGAGCCTCTTTCCCCCTCTGTTAAATGGGTATAATAATACCGGATCACCGAGTTACAGGCAAAACCCAAAGAGATGCGGGATAACCCAGTGCCTGGCACATTCCACGCACTCAAGAGATGGGCTGGAACTATGGGGAACATCGAGGTCAGAGTGCGGGGCAGGGCTGGGAAAACTGGACACTCGCCCCCTCCCGCCTCTCGGGTAGGAGCCCGAGGCAGCCGCCCCGGGCGCGCACGCTGGCGAACCCCGGCAGAGCCACAGGTGTGTGCGCGTCGGGGTGGGGGGAACCAGAGCCGGGTTCTCAGGGTGCCGCGGACCCCTACCCGCGCCGCCCACAGTCCCCGGGGCCCCCAAGCGCGCCCAGCCCACGCCGCCGGCTCGGGGAGCTCCGTGGCTCGGCCAGGATGCCCGGACCCAAGCCCGGCCGGCCGCGCAGCGCCTCGCCCCGCGCCGCCGCGCTCCGGCCCTTGCCCGCGCCCTGCCCGCTCTCCGCTCCGACTCACCGGCGCCGGCTCCGGGGAAAGTTTGGTGGCGCGGCGGCCGCAACGGCCAGGCTGCTCGGGGCTCGGTGGCGGCGCGGCGCGGCGCGGAGGGAGCCGACCCGGAGGCGGGGCGCCGGGGGAGGAGCCGCGCCGAGGGGGCAGCCCGGAGGGAGGCCGGGAGGCGGAGACCCGGGCCCCGGGCCTGCCGCTCCCCGCCTCCGCCCCCGCGCGCCTCGGCCGCCCCCGCGCCTGCAGGCGGCGCGAGGGGCGCGACCTCTCTCCCTCCGCAGCCGCCCCGGGGACCGAGAGGCGCCCCCGGAGCGCCCCTGCTTCGGCCCGGCTCGGGGGCGCGGCTCCTCGGGTGGGGAGCGAGCGGGGACAGGAGCCCCGGAAGCTTGGCGAGAACTCCCTCCGCCCCGCGCACACCTGCGGGCGCGCACCGAGGTAAGCCAGCCCGAGGAGGCCCAGAGCCGGAGAGTCGGAGCCGCGATGCCGCCGGGCCAAGTGAGCCACAGCCCGACTGACCCCCACTGACACTTCAGTCCCCCACGGCCCTGCCGGAGAGGCCGATCGAGGGAGGGACGAAGGGGCGCCGCGAAGACGAGGGCTGACAGACAAGCACCCACCCCCAGAGGCTCCACCGGGATCTGGAGAGACACCCCTCCCAACCCCGCCCCAGGTCTAGAACTCCACCTCTCCTCGCCCGCCAGCTGTTTCTCTCCAGCTGCTCAGATGAGCTCAAGTTTCAAAATACAGTGAGTTCCTGTTAGCATCCCTAAGGAGTTCCTATTAGCATCCTAAGGATGGGGTAGGGGGTGTGTTGGGGGGGTGTGGTTCCTCTGCAGGTCTCCTCCGCTTCTGATGCCGGGAGCCTGAGAATTCTTACCGGCTGCCTTTATCTGGGGGACCGAAGAAGCAGAATTCTCTCCCTTTCCTCAATGGCAGGAAAACTCCACTGGAGCCACTCAACTGGTATCTTATCTCAACACTGCAAAAGAGACACCTAACTTAGTCGGGGAGATGGGTGTTTGGAAGGAGGGAGGGACTTCCTTCGTGGTCCAGTGGTTAGGACCAACGCTTTCATTGCAAAAGAGCATGGGTTTTAATCCCAGGTCCCCGGAACTAAGATCCGCGCATACCCCGCTGCTGGGCCAAAAAAAAGAAAAAAGGAGGGATGGCTGGGTGTGGGTTTGGGGCTATTTCATGGCGATATCTTGGCCTCCATTGAGTGCAGGGAAATTCCACCCAGAGGTAGTGAAATGGTGCAGTGATTTGGAGGCCCAGCTTCATGAGCTGTGTATGGTACGCGGGTGATCTGGCTTTCCCACCTCAGGGTCCACATCTGTAAAATGAGGGTTAATAAAAACAGCTGTCATTGTGCCATGCACCTTTCTAAATGCTGCAAGTACTTACTCATTCAATCCTCACAACAGCCCTGAATAAGTGGGAACTATTATTATCACTAGTTTGCAGAGAAGAGAACTAGGGTACAGAGAAGCTAAGTAAATTACTCAAGGTCACACAGGAGAACTGGGAGCCTAACCTATGCAGCCTGGCTCCAAGATTCAAAGTCATAATTATTGTACTGTAATTTTCATCTCAATGGGGCTGCCGGAAAGTTCCACGAGATCCTTTATGTAAAGGAGTTAGCAAGTGCTCCATAAACGGCAGCTGGTAGCTCGTAGGTCACTGATCCTGTCTACAAGGTGGGGATTTGAGGGGAAAGAGGAGACTTTGGATCCTGGATAACTGGCAGACCATGTTACTCTGACTTTTATGAAACTGAGAGGCAGTGGATTTCCCACGTGTTCCTCTGACCGGCCCCCTGTGCCTTAGCATATCCCCACGACCAGGACTCGCCCTGAGTCCACCACAGTAAGCCCCCTCCATTCCCTGGTGATTCTCCAAGGCCTCCATATTTTACACTTTACCAGACTCTTGCACCCTTTGGAACTGAGTGAGCACTTGTGGTAGCAACTGTTATAAACTCTAGAGGAAATGCATTTCTGCTCTCCACAGCTGGAGGGCGATAGGAATGAAAGGGGGGGGCCCTCGGAAATGGCTGGGTCCATATCCATCCCCTCTCGCCTTTCTGCAATTCAGCAAAGGCTTGATTATTTGGAATTCCTCTGCAAAGTTTCACTTCCTGGGCTGGTTTTAGAGCTACTAAAGCCCACAGTGATCAGCATTTTGAGAAACATCAATATTTGGAAAACAGCGCATCAGACATTAATTGAGGTCCCTCATGACCAGGGTGTGTTTTGTTTTCTTATGGCATTTGAAACTGATGTATCATGAGATAATTTAGGCCATATCCTGGGTGCGTGGGGTGGAGAGGGAATAGCTAACTTCCTAAGAATATATAGGCAGCAGAAGAAAAATAATAGCTAACCCTTGGGTCACGCTTAGTGTTTGCCAGGCTAGTCCAAATGTTACATACTCTATTTTATCGATTCACAATAATCCGATGAGGTAGGTGCTATTAACCTGCCATTCTGCAGATGAGAAAACTGAGGAACAACGAGATGAGGAGATGTGTTTAGTAAATACAGCCAGTGAGTCACCTCAAGATCAGACAGGTAGAAAGCAGCTGAAGCAGGTCTGGAACCTGGATCAGCCAGGATCCACAAGCCTCTTTTACTTCTGTGGCTTGTGAAAGAAAACTAAAAAGGAGGAATCACTTGAGGCCCTGAGTAGAGACTAGAGGTATGGATTAAAAAGAGATAGAGATAAATTACAAGTTTGGGTTTAACATATATATGCTGCTGCTGCTACTGCTAAGTCACTTCAGTCGTGTCTGACTCTGTGCGACCCCACAGACGGCAGCCCACCAGGCAAGAGTACTGGAGTGGGTTGCCATTGCCTTCTCCGCATATATATACTACCACATGTAAAATAGGTATAAAACACAGGCCTACAGGACGGCACAGGGAACTATACCCACTATCTTGTAATAACTTATAATAGAAAAGAATCTGAAAAAGAAAATATGTGTGACTGAATCTTTGCTGTATGCTTCAAACTAACAGAACATTTTAAGTTAACTGTGTTGTGTGTGTGTGTGTTAGTTGCTCACTAACTAACTAACTAAAGAGTTAGAGTCCAACTCTTTGCAACCCCATGGACTGTAGCCCGCCAGGTTTCTCTGTCCATGGAATTCTCCAAGCAAGGATACTGGAGTGGGTTGCCATTCCCTTCTCCAGGGGAGCTTTCTGACCCAGGGATGGAGGGAAGCCCGTGAGTCAACTATAATTTTTTAAAAGAAGTTGATTAAAAATATCTGTTCTGCCACCTGTTAGTCCTCTGCTTACTTTGCTTCTCTGAGCCTGTTTCCTCGCCTGTGAAATGAGAATAATAATGCCTATGCTACGTCTAGGACTTTAGTGATGATCTTTTGGTAGCAGGATACATTAAACCCAATTGTAACCAGCTTTAGCCCAAAGGGGCTTTAAGCTGAAAAATGCAGGAAGTTCAGACACAGTCCATGCCAGAAGCTCAAGGGAAGTTGTCATGAATCTGTCTTTTATCTCTTTGACTGTTTTCATCTTCTTTTTTAGAATATTTATTTATTTGGCTGCTCCAGGTCTTACTTGAGGCATGTGGGATTTTTCAGTTGCAACAGATGAACTCTTAGTTGCCGCATGTGGGATCGAGCTCCCCAATCAGGGATCGAGCCCCAGGGTGGAATCCCAGCCAACGGGACACCAGAGAAGTCTCCTGACTGATTTTTAATTTTGCATCAGTTTTATTAGCAGCCTAGGTCTCTTTATGCTGCTGCCACTGCTGTTTAGTTGCTCGGCTGTGTCTGACTCTTCCTGACCCCTGCACTATAGCCTGCCAGGCTCCTCTGTCCATGGAATGCTCCAGGCAAGAATACTGGAGTGGGTTGCCATTTCCTTCTTCAGCAAATCTTCCTGACCCAGGGATCGAACCCACATCTCCTACTTGGCAGGTGGATTCTCTACCATGAGCCACCTGGGAAGCCCAGGTCTCTCCATAGGGAGGCAGAAATGGCCCGTTAAGCAGCCTCAAGCCAAGATCACTTCCTTCTCCAAACCTCCAGCAAACACCCAGATCTGACTCCCATTGGCCTGGCTTAAGTCACATGTCCAGCCCTGAAACCATCACAGTGGCTCTCAGGCCAAACCTGAGTCACACGCCTTTATAACCGGAGTGGGAGGAGGGGTCAGTCCTCCCCAAGTCACCAGGACTCGAAGTGGGTGAGAGATGGTTCTATCAGAGAAAATCAGGGTGGGGCTTCCTGGCAGCCCAGTGGTTCAGAGTCTATCTGCCATTGCAGAGGGCACAGGTGTGATGCCATGGGGCAGCTAAGCCCATGCACCGCAACTGCTCCAGCCCACATGCCGAGAGTTTGTGCTCTGCAACAAGGGAAGCCAGCCCAGGGAGAAGCTCCTGCCCACAGCAGCTAGAAAAAGCCTGCACGCAGCAACAGAGACCAGTCACAGCCCCAAATAAATTAATATTAAGAAAAGAAAACCAGGGTGCTGTGAGCAGAGCGAGGGGGCATCAGAGCTGGACCGGCACAGATGTCTGCTTCCTCCCAGAGCCCTGGTATGTTAAATACGCCTGTGTCTGCAAAGTGTATGGCTCTGGTGGGTACTCAGGAACTGAGTCCCTCCCTCTCCCCTCTCCTCTAGGAAACAAGATTCACATCCCACCAAACCCAGGCCGCCAGCGTCCTTGTTCCCATGCGGAGACTAAGAAGCTCCAGAGACGAGAAGGGACTTTGCCCAGGGTAACCCCACAACCAGCCAAGCAGTCATCGAATCTGTGTCTTTTGACCTGAAACAAATCTCAGTGAAAGTCTGAGCTGAGAACTCTGAGAGCCCCTATGCGCCGGCGGAGTTCGCTGGCATGCGCGCACGGGAGGTGGGAAAGACACAGCACACTGAAGACCCAGAGGAAACGCGGCCGCTCCCGTGGGCATCCCAGGCCGCGCCACGCTGAGGGCGGGTGGATCTGCCCATCCCGCTCTGACCTCGGCCATCCCTGGGGACTCTGCCCTCTGGAGGTGAGAGACCCAAGCGGTCACGTTTCCTGCGGCTGCCCCAGGGAGGCGACACGGCCCTTCCCTGTTCGTTTCCAGCTCCGTTTGTGGGAGGGGGCGTGCCTCCTTCAGGACCCAAGCGGACCAGGTAGCAAGCATGTGAGTTAGAGCTGTCAATACTGACCCTTTCAACTTGGCCCTTGACTCGGCTCTAGGGTTTCCAGCCTTGGGCAGGCCATCCGACTTCTCCGCTCTGAATGTAGTTAGGCTGCTGCTGTGAAGCGGTCTGTTTAGAGGAAGCCGGGCTAGACTCGCACACATCTGGCTGGAGTGGCTAGATTGCTCCCTCCATCCCCCGTCAAGTGAAGCACATTGGTTTGCTTGCACTGCCCTGCTGTGGGGAGTGAGCGTTGCTACGGCCTTCCTGGAGGGTGCTTTGGAGCCGGGTGATGACACCTTTAAAAATGTTCAGACTATTATTGCACGCCCTATGAAGTTTTCCTGAGAAAATAACCATGGATATCACTAAGATGTGCATAAAGATATTTATTGCAGGACTGCACGTAGTAAAATAATCCAAATGTCTAATCACAGGGGATTGGTTAATTTAATTATGGTTCCCAGATGGCACTCGTGGTTAAAAAAAAAAAAAAAAAAAACCCACCTGCCAAAGCAGGAGACATAAGAGACACAGGTTTGATCCCTGGGTCAGGAAGATCCCCTGGAGGAGGGCATGGCAACCCACTCCAGTATTCTTGCCTGGAGAATCCCATGGACAGAGGAGTCTTGTGGGCGATAGTCCACAGGGTCTGAAAAAATCAGACCCGACTGAAGAGACTTAGCCCGCACACACTCATATGGATAGAGCAGACTATTATACAGATAAGACTGTACCATAGCATATAGAATTATGTGAAAACTGAGTATAATGTGAAAGTCAAAATGAGGTTTGACAGAAAACAAAATTCTTTAGAGCAAGTATCCTTCAATCAAAAAGAAATAAATTTATTTTAAAAATAGAACCTTAAAAAATAGTAAGTAACAAACTCATTTTGTGAAAAAATACACCTATTTATGTATTAAAAAGCTTAAAGTGGTTGTATCAGAGTAGGTGGGAAGGAGAGAAAAATCTGTGTGTGTTCTTGGGTTTTCACATACTTGTGTATTTTTCTAACATTTCATGAATAAATTTGTATTACTTCATTAATTAGGAAAAATGCCCAGTAGTTTTTACAAAGAGATTTTTGCTGGTTTCCTTCTTAAAAAGTGCTTTTACTTATTGAAAATCACCATCAGGAATGAGGCTAAACTGATCTTTCTCTCTCTCTGTCTCTCTCTCAGGCTATGATATGCGGAGACGAGTGGGGAGCTGGCAGTTGAGAGAGCAGCAACAGCCACAGAGCAATACCGTGCAAGAAGGTTGCACCAGGAGGCTCGACCCATTTGCTGTGTGACCCTGGGCAACTCACTCAGCACCTCTGGGCCTCAGTTGCTCCATCCACAAGATGAAGAATTTAGTCACATCTTCTCTGGCATTCTTTCCAACATGCAAATTCTACTATGGATAAGTCTGTGTGCTTCATAAATTATTTTCATCTCTCCAGAACTGTGAGACTGCGGAACACTCTGCCTGGCCTGTGTCTCAGCACGTGCCTTCTGCTCAGTCTCTTTATCCAGCTACTTTGAAACTGGCAAATTCACGGGGAAGCACATTGACTTCAGGCTCTCATACTCTGGGATTTCCAGCACTCAACTCCTTGCTTCCTGGATAGCTCTTTGAAGCCTTCTAACAGATTTTAATTTTCTTTTCAACCATTTTATCTAGGTCTTCTAGTTGTTTATTGAGAGGGTTGATCTCGCTCTACAAGTTAGTCAGTCACAGGCAGAAGCAGAAGTCCCTTCATATGTTAGTAAGTAAAACAAGTAGTTATAGAGTGGTATGTAAAGTGGGTTCTATTTATATGCAAAGTATATATGTGTGTGTGTGTGTTCGTGAAGAAGAAAGAGAAAGAACAAAAGCTATACACATTGCTTAACTACTGAGGTTTTCATTTTTTCACATAAATATTTCCAGTTTTATACAATGGACATTGAGCGTGTCCAAACTGGGACTGACTTTTGAGGTCATTTTACCCATTTTGAAAATGAGGACGTGGAGGCCAGGAACAGTTAAATTCATTTCAGTTCAACAATTATTGGAGGCTTGTTGTGGGCAGAGAACCATGCAGTGGGCCTCAGGCATCCAAAGAAAAGTAAGACCCAGTCACCTAATCCTCTGTTCCAAGTGTCTCCAGTGTGTGCTAGACTTTGGGAGATGAGGATGCAGATGACAAGAATCTGCCCTCAAGAAATGCTGGCTGTGGAGACAGTTATTCAGATAAACCATCCCACATATGATGTGATAAATGCTAAGGTCATGACATGGCAGAGATTGTGGTTTTCTTAATAGCAATTCTTTCAACATCCAGCTAAAAGATTATATTTCCCAGCTTCCTTTATAATGAGTTGTGGTCATGTAACAAAATTTTGGTCCATGAGATGTAAGAGGAAATATTGTGGGAGTTTCTGGGAAGTCTTTTTAAAGGTAACAGCAAATCTTCCCTTTTTTCTGCGGCTTGGAATTTAGATGCAGTGTCTGGAGCTTTAGTAATCCTTTTGACCTGTGAAGGGACCCCTGTACTCGGATGATGGAACAGATAAAAACAGCCTTAGTCACCAACACCATGGAGCTGCTCTATCAGCCCTGTATTTCTATGTTTATACTTACTTCACACAGGAGAGAAATAATCATCTTATTTCTTATGCCACTGTCATTTAGGATTTTTTTTCTTACATGCAAATAAAGTCTCAATTTATACAAATCCTAAAAATAAAATGTTACAGGAGCAAAGGAGTAAGTGAGGAAAGAGTGAGTATTTCCATTTTTGAGCAGCAAGGAAGTCAGAATAGGCATGGAGGTTGTGAAGAGAGTCTGCCAATGAGATGGGCAGGGAGGAAGGAGGAAGAGTGGGCCAAGAAGGGAGCATGGGTACAGGGCAGGGGATGGGCAGAGGGGTGTTGCAATCACGCAGCCTGGATTCAAACCCCATCACAATCACTTCATTGCTCTAAGCCTCAGTTTCCCCATCTGTAAAATGGGGGTAATCATAGTGCAGCTGCATCAGGTTGTAGTGAGGATTACATGAGTTAATATAATGTGACTGGTGCCTGGTGAGTGCTCAGTAAAGGCTGGCTATTAATGTGCGCATCTGAAAATTGGGATAATCATAGTCTGATCTCTAAGGGCAGCCAGCCTAGATAACACAGCACAGGGCACTACCCAGACTGGGTGCCCAGCTCTGGAGCCCCCTTTCTCCCCCTGCTTTCAGGGAATTTACAATCACTATTTAACAAGTCTTCACCAAGCCCCTGCCCTGAGCCAGGTACTGGGCCAGGAGGGTGCTGACTCCAGGAAGAATCAGACCTTATCCCTGACCTCCAGTTGCTCACAGTCCCGAGGAGAGGAAAGGAAAATAAAAAGACGAGCATAATACAGTATGAGAAATGAACAGTGGCCCAGGTTCAGTCCACGAACTCAGGTGAGCAAGAAAGGTAACATTTTGGTTAAATAAGCACGGTCTCAGCTATGATCTCCCATATTAGGTGGGAAACCTTACTCTCAGGCAAGCTGAGATTTTCCTGTTTCTCTGGGGGTGGTGTTTCAGCTCTATGGATCTTGTGGGGAGTGTCTGAGGTGTGTCATCACTTATCCACGCTGATATCTGTTGAGATATCTTTATTCCTATCTGAGGAGGGGTCACCCACACACACAGGCCACTGCTAAGTTCTCCACTGAAGTTTCATCCCCTCTCTCAGCTGCTTCTGTGGCCCTTGAACCATTGCTCAAGCTCCCATGGCCAGCACAGGGAACTCTGTTAGACATACGAGGTTCTTCTGCTCAGCCACACAAAGTCACTTCTTTCCACTTGAGAATCTGCGCAAGAGAAGAGCACAGGCCCTTTCCACATCTAATTTCCTCGAGGATTCCGTGTCTCTCCAAGGGCTATGGCTGTGGAAGCAGTAGGTTCAAGTATCTCTTTCCTCCAGGGATGCACCATCCATCTCGCCCTTTGCTGATGCTTCAGGTCTCTCCTCACTCTTATCTAGAAAGTTTGGTCTGGATTCAGGAAGGCAGATCTTGCTTTTGAACTCCCTGCCCTTTCCCATATCAATCATGTCATAACACACAAGAGACTTTTCCTGTTGCCCTTTGGAAACTGAAAAACCAGGCAAAGATTCCAGTTTCTCTTTTTCTGCAGGGCCAGAAAAAGAACATTAGGCTTGAAACAATAATCTACTATTTTTTGTTATAATGGGAGGGGTATGGGGGTTCACGTGAGGCTTCTGGGTAACAGAAATTAGCAAGAAAGAAAAACAACACAATGAGTTCCTTCCATTCCCCTGTCCCTCCCCAGAATGGCTGAAATTAAGAAGACTGACACAATGTAGTGTTGGCCAGGCCGTGGGGAGGCACTGGGACTCTTCCCTCAGGTGCTGGGAATGTAAAATAGTATAGGCACTATGGAACACCGCTCTGCAGGCTTAATAAATGTAGATTGATCTTAAGATCCAGAAAGTCCACTCCGAGGTATATCTCTAAGAGAAATGAAAACATGTATATATGAAAGACTGTGCATAAATCCTAACAGCTTTATTCATTATATCCCAAGTTGAAAGTGAAAGTCACTCAGTTGTGTCTGACTCTTTGCAACCCCATGGACTATAGAGTACATGGAATTCTCCAGGCCAGAATACTGGACTGGGTAGCCTTTCCCTTCTCCAGGGGATTGTCCCAACCCGGAGATCGAACCCAGGTCTCCTGCATTGCAGGCAGATTCTTTACCAGCTGAGCCACAAGGGAAGCCCAAGAGTACTGGAGTGGGTAGCCTATTCCTTCTCCAGTGGATCTTTCTGACCCAGGAATCAAACTGGGGTCTCCTGCTTTACAGGTGGATTCTTTACCAACTTAGCTATCAGGGAAGCCCCAAGCTGAAAACAACCCAACTGTCTATCAACAAGAGCTTGAAAAAACACATTTTAGTTAAGTTAAACAACCCAAGAATTCATCACAACCCTGGTTATGAGACTTGGACCATAAAGAAAGCTGAGCCTCAAAGAACTGATGCTTTTGAACTGTGGTGTTGGAGAAGACTCTTGGAGTTCCTTGGACTGCAAGGAGATCAAACCAGTCAATCCTAAAGGAAATGAGTCCTGAATATTCACTGGAAGGACTGATGCTGAAGCTGAAGCTCCAATACTTTGGCCACCTGATGCGAAGACCTGACTCATTGGAAAAAACCTTGATGCTGAGAAAGACTGAAGGCAGTGGGAGAAGGGGACGACAGAGAATGAGTTGGTTGGATGGCATCACCAACTCGGTGGACATGAGTTTGAGCAAGCTCTGGGAGTTGGTGATGGACAGGGAAACCTGGTGTGCTGCAGTCCACGGGGCTGCAAAGAGTTGGACACAACTGAGCGACTGAACTGAACTGAAACACCCAAATGTCTAGCAACAGGAGCTTGCAAAAATACATTTTAGATAAGTTCATACTAACAGATAGCACATGACCATAAAAGCAGGTGAACTACTGCTGTCCACGAAACACAAAAGTCAACATCATTCTGAATAAATGAAGCCAAACACGAAAGAGTGAAAATTATATATTCTACTTACAGGAAGTTCAGAACTCATCTATAGTTTTAGAAGTGGTTATCTCTTGGGGAGGTGGGGGGCAACTGTCATTGACCACGAGGGGCACTGAAAGTGACTTCTGGAAGACTCTGATCTTGGGGTTGGTAACACAGGTATAGGACAGGTAAAATTAATATTTGTGTATTCTATCATATGTAAAGTATACCTCAATTTTTTTAAATTGAAATTTCCTTAAAAAAAAAAATCACAGAGGCTAACATTTCAAAAATAATGTGCCACCCTGGTGCCATGAAGAGGTAGGCACACAGCACTCGGTCCAGGAGAGGCAGTGGCCACACCAAAGGAAAGAGAGCTGTGTGCCTGATGATACTGTTTGGAGAGAGGTCTCACCAGAATCCAATCAGGCTAGCATCTTGACCTCAGAGTTTAGCCTCCAGAACTGACAGAAGGTAAGTCTGTGTTGTTTAAACCACCCGGGTTTAGGTGAGTAGACTAAGACACGTGGCCATGTACATGTTACAGATGGGACACTGAGGCCCAGAGAAGTGACATGATTCTCACAAAGTCACACAGGCTTTAAGGGGCAAAGGCCAGGGTAAAGGCCAGCACAACTGGGTATTGCTACACATGCACATGGTAGATGGGAGGTCAGCGGGCTTCCTCCAGGAGAGGCTCCAGGAGGAGGTGAGTGGGGAGCAGGGCCCTGAAATGGGAGGTGGCTTAGTGGAGAGGGCGGGCAAGGGAGGGTCTGAGGGGCCACAGTGAGTCCCCAGGAGGCTCCTGGGGTGTGTGAAGTAAGAAAGGGAGCACAGCTGGAGTGACAGGAATGAGCAAGACTGGGTGTGTGGAAGAGGCTTGGTTAGCGAACTCATGTTGCTGAAATTTCAGCTGAAGGCTGTGCAGAGAGAGATCTCAGAGCTGGTGCCAGAGTCAGCCACGCACCTAAAGGGAAGAAGGGCTTCTTTTACCTCTTGGGTGGCTTTAGTACACTCACAGTTTTGCTCAGTGATCGCCACTGTCCATTTCTAAAACATTTCCATCAACCCCCAAGATACCTCTGTATTTCCCAATTCTCGTCTTCCCCCTATTCCTTTGCAACCATCAATCTACTTTCTGTCTCTATAGATTTCCCTATTCTGTACTTTCATATAAATGGAATCAACCCCACGATGTTGTCTGATGTGACTGTCTTCTTTCTCTCAGCATAACGTTTTTGAGGTTTATCTATGGCGCAATGTATATAGGCACTTCATTCCTTTTTATGGCTCTGTGATATCCCATTGTGGGGATATTTCACATTTTGTATATTTATTCTTCAGTGGATAGACACATGGATTGTTACTTCTTTTGCACTGTTATGCAAAATGCTGCTATGAATGTTCTTGTACAAGCTTTCATATGAACCTATGCTTTTTTATTCTCTTAGGTATATACCTGGGAATGGAACTGCTGGATCATTTTGTGACCCCATGGACTGTAGCTCACCAGGCTTCTCTGTCCCTGGGATTTTCCAGGCAAGAATACTGGAATGGGTTGCCATTTCCTTCTCAGGGGATCTTCTCAAGCCAGGGATCTAACCCAAGTCTCCTGCATTAGCAGGCGGATTCTTTACCACTGAGCCACCATGGAAGTCCCAGACGCCACCACTCCAACGGTGATTCTATGCTTGACTTTTTGAGGAATCACCAAACTGTTTTCCAGGGCAGCTGCACCATTCTACATTTCCACTGGTAATGTCTAAGAATCCTAAAGTCTCTGCATATCCTTGCCAACTTATCTTCCCTCTACCCTTTTACACATCCATCTGAATGGGTGTGAAGTTGTATCTTTTTGGTTTTGATTTGCTTTTCCCTAATGACTAACGAGGAGAAGGTGATGGCACCACACTCCAGTACTCTTGCCTGGCAAATCCCATGGACGGAGGAGCCTGGTGGGCTGCAGTCCATGGGGTCAGGAAGAGTCAGACACTACTGAGCGACTTCCCTTTCATGCTTCACTTTCATGCATTGGAAAAGGAAATGGCAACCCGTTCCAGTGTTCTTGCCTGGAGAATCCCAGGGACGGGGGAGCCTGGTGGGCTGCCGTCTATGGGGTTGCACAGAGTCAGACATGACTGAAGTGACTTAGCAGCAATGACTAATGATGTTGAGCACCTTTGCATGTACTTATTGGCCATTTGTATGTCTTCTCTGGAGAAATGTCTATTCAACTTTTGTCCATTTAAATAAAAAAAATCAGCTGGGTTGTTAGCTTTTTTAGTATTGACCTTAAGAATTTTTTTATATGTTCTAGACACTAGACGTATATCAGACATTTGGTTTGTAATTATTTTCTTCCATTCTCTGGGAGTCGCCTTTTTCTAATTCACACCGGAATACCTTTGGGTCCGGTGGGGACAGTAACCCTACTGTCAAAGCCCAGGTCACTTTCCTGCCACAAAAACAGAAACAGTCTTGCCCAGGTTTCACAAAGAGGACATGGAAGCACCTCAGCACCTTTACAGCCGGTCTGCTACTTACGTGCCTGGCACTAGGGGCTTAAATCTGGAGATAACACGGTCCTTCTCGCTTCGCACCTCCATGAACGAACGATACTTGGAATCAATCACTCAGGCTCTCAAGCCAAACACTGGCTGCCCTTGACTCCGCCCCTTTGCGCCGCCAGCCAATCAGCTCCCGCGGTCGTCACCAGTCCTTCCTCCTCCTCCCCGGACCCCAGCCTAGGCGGTGGGTACCCGAACCGGCTCAGGCTTCTTGGTCGTGTGCAACCTCACGGCCGGCTGGCTTCTTCCCGTCTGTGCCAGCTCCACCAGGGCAGGAGCGGAGTGACTTTTCTTAAGTGAAAATCCATCCTGGGGCTCCCCTGATTGACAAGTTCCCATGGCTACAGCCATGAAAATGCACGGGAAGCGACCTTTTGTCTGGGACTGGTCTCTCCGCCCACTTCTTGAAGTGACTCAGCCTGATCGAGCCTTCTCCCCATTTCCCAACTCACCCTGCCTCCAGGCTGTACAGAACCCGCACCACCACCAGCCTCCCCCCACCCCTGCCCCCGCAATAGGGGGGATCGGAGAGACGTGGCAGTGAAGATTTTACCGAAAGAAATCTCAGGGTGGGCGGCAGCTGGTCAGGGAGGCGTGGGGGTTGGGGTGGATAAGGGGAAGGGTGATGGGGAGGGGGAGGAGCCTCCCTCCGCCTGTGCAGTGACGCCCTTCACACCTGGCCCCCCTGGGACTCACCCTGGTCACTCAGCCTCCTGGGAGGCACCCGAGAGTGTGTGAGAGCCTCAAGCATCAGCAGGCAGATTCCTCTGGCCCTCTTGGAGCCTCTTAGATTCCTCAAACCAAGAGCTAGAAAAGCCATCAGGCCACTCCCTCACCTCCATAAGCCTCCATCTAGACTCTTGGGCTAACTCTTGGGATGACAAACGGGGGAGACCGAGGCCCACAGAAAGGAAGAGGCCTTTTCCAACCTTGACCGTGTCTTGATCACTGGGGGAAAGTGAAAGTGTCAGTTGCTCAGTCATATCCGACCCTTGGTGACCTCCTCGAATCTAGCCCACCAGGCTCCTCTGACCATCAGATTCTCCAGGCAGAATACTGGAGTGAGTAGCCATTCCCTTCTCCGGGGGATCCTCCTAACTCAGGGATCAAACCCGGGTCTCCCACATTGCAGGCACCTCAGGGGAATCTGAAGGAAATAAGCTTCTTTAGATACTACGGCCAGCTTGGGGCAGGAGCCCTGTCATCTGCAGTTTTTAATAGATGATTCTGCTGGAGGAGGACCACTGATAGCTGGGCGGACACAGAAAGGTGTGGGAGCATGTTGGAGGGGCCATCTCTTGATGGGGTCTGGCTTTCTTCCCAGAATCCTGGGGTGTGCCCGTGGTGAGGGGTCAACAGGTCTGGGCTGTGTGTGGCCAGACCACCTTGCTTTCTCAGCCTGGAAGCCAAGGCTGGCTCTCCGGCTGCCAAGATGCTGGGACTGCGGTTCGCCTCTGTGCTCTGGACTTGGCTGTTCAGGATGTTCTGGAGAGAGAAGGCTCCCAGGAGGCGAACCATTCTCTAAGGAGCTTTCAGCTCTGAAACCTGGGAGGGGGAGGTTCGGAGGCCAGGGGAGAAGTAGGGGAGGGACAGAGCCTCTGTCCAAGGGTAAATACAACAGAAACTGAATTACAAAGGAGCCTGTTTGTCTCAGGGCGGGGTGGGGGCGGATTTTAGGGGTGGTGGTGCAGGCAGGAGCGACAACTGTCACCTCCACACCTGCCCAGGCTCCCGGCAGCCTCCTGGCTCCCTGCCCGCCCTTCCATCAAAATGTGTTCCCTGGGCGCGATGTGCAACCCATCCACACTTGGGTGCAATCGCCTGATAACACGGACCCAAAACACGAGCGTGTTCCCTTCTTGCTTTCCTTCTTCCTTCCCTCCTGCTCCGTGGTCTGCTTTCTCATTGCACTCCTGGTCTTGAGCTTTTTGATCTGAGCTTCCTGTTACTCGGGTCTTTACTTCGTCGCTCATCATGTCTGTTTTCCACGCTCACTTAGCAAAGCCGCCAACCCTGGCCGTGTCCCGCTCTCAGCCACGCCCGGCCCCCACTCCCGTGCAGCTGCTGCTGGACGGGCTGGAGAACAGTGAGCACTCTGGCTGTGCTCGTGCTAAACCCGTGACCTTGAATGTTAAGAGAGCCCTTGGCGCTGCCTGGCAGTTGGACTCGACCTCCCCATTTATTCACTCTTTGGCTCTCTAAATGTCTCTCTCTGTGCCTCCTCCCCAGTCCCCATTCTGGGCTTCCCGTTCACTGAGCTCATCAAAGCAGTCAGAACGTCCACAGACCCACCAGCATCTCTACCCGTTTCTCATCCTGCCTACCCACGGCCACAGGTGAGCCGACCTGACTCCTGCACGTCTGTGTTGTGTGCTGGACGCCACTCCTTCCTCTGCTCCAGGACGTCTCTCCAGCAACCCTCTCTCTTCTTTCACAGCCTCACTCTTCACCTCCTGTAGATCATTCTCCCAAGCATACTGTGTTTACACCATTATTTCCCCATCCTTAAAACAATAACAGCAAAACAATCATCTTGACTCCTCTTCCCCTTCCAGCTACTCCTTCATGTCTCCCTGTTGGCTTAGTTATTGCTGTGTAACAGTCCACCCCAAATGTAGTGGCTTTCAAACCACCACCCTTTTATTATCTCATCAGTTTTATTTTCTTGGGCTCCCAAATCACTGCAGATGTTAACTGCAGCCATGAAATTAAAAGATGCTTGCTCTTTGGAAGGAAAGCTATGACAAACCTAGACAGAATATTAAAAAGCAGAGATATTACTTTGCTGTCAAAGGTCTGTTTAGTCAAAGCTATGGTTTTTCCAGTAATCATATATGGATGTGAGAGCTGGACCATAAAGAAGGCTGAGCACCGAAGAATTGATGTTTTCAAACTGCGGTGTTGAAGAAGACTCTTGAGAGTCCCATGACCTGCGAGGAGATCAAACCTGTCCATCCTAAAGGAAATCAGTCCTGAATATTCATTGGAAGGACTGATGCTGAAGCTGAAGCTCCAATACATTGGCCATGTAATGAGAAGAGCTGACTCATTGGAAAAGACCCTGATGCTGGGAAAGACTGAAGGCAGGAGGAGAGGGGGCGACAGAGGGTGAGATGGTTGGATGGCATTCCTGACTCAGTGAGCATGCATTTGAGCAAACCAGGAGATGGTGAAGGACAGGGACGCCTGGCATGCTGCAGTTCATGGGGTCACAAAGAGTTGGACACAACTGAGCAAATGAAGAGCAACAGTTTGGTGGGTGGAAGGGGCTTAGATGGGTGGTTACTTGGTTTTATGTTGTGTCAGTTGGGGCTGTAGGCTCCACTGGGCTAGGATGTCACAAGGTCCATGGCTGGTGCTGGCCGTTGGCTGGATCTCAGTTTGGCCTTTTGAGCCCAACACCTCCATTCTCTCCTCCGTGTGACTTGGGCGCTTTATAGTGGCCTGGTTCCAAAAGTGCAGAAGCTGCCAGGCCTCCTTAAGGCCTAGGCCTGGAACTGGCCCAGTGTGGCTTTTGCCACCTTCTACTGGTTAAAGCCAATCACAGGGAAAGCCTAGTTGTAAGGGTAAGGGCTACACCACGACTTGAATAGCAGGAGGCAAGGTCACTGCCGGCCCGCAACCAACTAACTTCCACACTCCCCTTTTCAAAGGTGCTCTCCATCCTCAGTCTTTCCAATTCCTCTGTGAAATGAAATGCCTCTTCCTGTATCAACAAACACAGATGTAACAGCCATCAATGATTTGGGGCCTCCAAATGTGAATGAGGGCTCCCAAAAGGGAAAACAAAGCCTGTGATCCAGCAGATGCCACCTCTCCTACCCCCGCCCCTACCTCACCTCCCAGTGATTGCTGAGGAGCTGGGTGGAGGGGGACTGAGAAATCAAAAAAATAGGATGCTGGCCCCAGATAGCTGAGACGCATATGAAAGGGATGACTTCAATAATCCCCAGACTCTTGCATCTTCCCATACATGGAAGAGATATCTGGTTTTCCTTAATTAACAATAATCTTTGATGTTCAGACTGCCTGCCCTCCTTTGTTACAAGCTTCTGTATATCCTGACTCCTTCCCCCACCTCCTTGGAGCAGTCTCCCAGGGCTCCTTGAGATGCTCCTCCTGGGCTTGAAGTCCTAAGATCTTCCCACTGAATAACACACTCTCTACTTGCAGGCTGTAGACTCATTTTTTTAATCGACACCTCCCTCCCAATTTTCTTAAACCTGTTCCAATCAAGGTGTTCACTCCTGCTACTCCACAGACGACCCCCCTTGTCAAGACTGCCAGGAGCCTCCTCACGACAAGCTCGACAGCCAGTTCTCCGTCCCCTTCCCCTGCGTGGCTTGGCCCCGTTGGCTGCTCCCTTCTTTCCTTGATTTCTGGACTCCAAGCTGTCCTGGTTGTCCCCTTCTCACTCTCCTCCACTGACTGGTTCTCTTCTCTCCCAACCTCTTAATATCGGAGCGACCAGGGGCTCAGTCCTCTACCCTTGTCTCTCTCTGTATCACTGTTTTGGTGATCTCCCCTGATCTCATCACTTTAAACACCACTCACATGTCACTGACTCCACATTTGTATCTCCAGCCTAGACGGCTCCTGAATTCCAGCTCACATCAAACGCCTCCCTGCTACCTCCACTGGGTATCCAGTGCACACAGAACCTGCATGTCCAAAACCAAACTCCGTGGTGACCCCCCAGCCCCACCCCACCAAAACTTTGATCTGACTTCAGCTTTCCCCATGTAGCTTGATGGCAACTCGCTTCTTGCAGTTACTCAGGCCCAAACCCCAGCATCAAACTTGATTCCTCTCTTTCTCTCATACCAGAATCCACACTGCCATGAACTCCTGTTGGGTCTCCCTTCAGATATATCCAGACTCCAACCACCTTTCATCTCTTTGGGGGTCACCACCCTGGTGGGGGCTCCCATCCCCTTAGCTGGATGACTTCTCACTGGTCTATCTCTACCCTGACCTCCTAAAACCTGCTGATTTATAGCTGGATGGCCAGAGGGGGTCTTTTAAAATCTAAGCCAGTATTTTTTTTTTTTTCTAAATAGCATTAGAGATATTCACAGCATGTGAACCCTTGCAGGGCTGAATTCCATTTGAATTTTTTATTTTTAATGAGATTCCCTATAAATGTCTTTATTACATTTCTTTAAAAACTAAAATAGATAAAAACGTAAGCTAGATCACATCCCTTCCCTGCCCAACACCCTCCAAGCACTCCCATGTTACTCAGCAACAAGCACTCCCATGTTACTCAGCAAAAATGTGCCAAAGTCCTCGCCATCACTTGTAAGGCCCTGTGGGCCTGGATACCCTGCTGCCTCTGACCCCCTTCTGCACTCCCCTCCACGCCCTCTGCTCCAGCTGCTTGGCCTCTGATACAGTCTTTCACACTCAGCAGACACATTGCCACGTGGAGTCTTTGCCCAGGCCTTTCCCCTACCCCTAGATCTCTGCAAAGCTCCTTTCCTTGCCTCCCCTCCTCTTTGCTCAGAGGTCACCTCCTCCAAGAGGCCTTCCTTGACCTCCCCATGTAGAACTGCCTCCCAGCTCTGCCTCTCTGGCTTTTCCAGTCTCCCTTTTCCTGCCCTTTTCTCTCGCCGATAGCTTTCCACCTTCTAACATACTGTGTAATTTACTCATTTATCTTTATTGCTTTATCTGACTCATGCTGCTAATATGTAAGGTTCACAAGGGGAGCACCTTTGCCTCTTGTTCACGAAGGCATTCTCATGCCTAGAGCAGAGTCAGGTCCAGGGAGGGTGCTCAAATTTTATTTTTTTAATTTTACTGTAAGTATCTCAAATCCTTTTAAGTATGCCAAATCCTTTTAAGTGTATCACATCCTTTGTGGCACAAGGCAGGGTGTAGACACATTTATTGTTGCCTTTGCTCTTCCATCTATCCGTCCATTCACTCAACTGCCTATCCATCTGTTTATAATCATTTATCTGCTTAACACCATCCACTCATGTCTGTCTCTCTGTCCAGCTATTCATCTGTCCAGTCTGCCATATATCTAAACAGTCCTTCAGCAAACATATTCGAAGCTTCACATTTTGGCCCAAGCTCTGTGCCGGGCTCTGCAATCACATCCGTGACAATAAGACTCTGACCCCAGGGGTGGCTGTAAATAACTGTTTCAGGAGTGTGCATTTGTTAAGAGAACAAAAGAGACCTTGAGTCTTAATGTAAAGAATGGCACCATAATCAGCACCCGGTGAACTGCTTGGGTGGAGGTGGACTGAGGTGAGGGGGTGTGGGGTGGGTGGAGAGGAAGCTCCTCCCCTCCTCTGTCTCGGCTCCAGGCTGCCGCCTGCCCCGGACCACTGACCTAGGACTTCTGGGTTCTACTTTCTCCGGGTCCCTGAGCCCCAGGTTCCTCATTGGCACAATGAGCTAGTCGCGCTCATCTGACCCAGTTTACTAAAGCATGCGTGAGACTTCTTGCAACATGGATTCTAACCCTGGCTGCACATTCTAAACCCCCCAGGAGTAGGACGCCCAGGCCTCATTTTCGAACAATGAGATCTGAAACCTCTTGGAGTGGGGCCTGGGCACTGCTGGTTTTAAAAAGCTTCCAGGGGATTCTGATGTGCAGCCAGGCTTCTGTACCAGCGGAGCTAGCGCCTGTTTAATCAATGCCCTTTATCTACTTAATTGATCTTGAATATTGCAGCTGGAGAAAAGCAGATTTAATTAGAGGAGCCTCGACATTTGTGAAGATGCTGATGTCAGAGTATGAACACTTTCAAGGGCTTCACAAGCTGTGTGTTGCACGTTATTAATATTTTACTCTTAGCTGTTTCAGATTTACGTTCTTTTAGATTTAGTCACTCAGTCATGTCTGACACTTGGTGACCCCCTGGACTGTAATCCACAAGGCTGTGCTGTCCACGGGATTCTCGAGGCAAGAATACTGGAGTGGGTTGCCATACCCTCCTCCCAGGGACCCTTCCCAACCCAGGGATCCAACTTAGGTCTCCTGCATTGCAGGCAGGATCTTTACCGTCTGAGCCACCAGGGAAGCATCATGGGAAAAACTCATGTTCATAAAGCTAACTTTTGGAGAGAGCAGTTTAAAGAAGCCAGAGCTGGAGAGAAACTATCAATGGTTGAGCCCACAGGGAAGAAGAGAATGTGAGAGATAAAGAGAGAGAGAAAGGAAAGAGGAGAGGAAGAAACTTTCCTGAGCTCACTGGGGCAAGAGTAAGTGGTAAAGAATTTGCCTGCCCGTGCAGGAGACCTGGGTTTGATCCCTGGATTGGGAGATCCCCTGGAGAAGGGAAGGTCTATCCCCTGCAGTATTCTTGCCTGGGAACGCCTATGGACAGAGGAGGCAGGCTACAGTCAGCGGGGTTGCGAAGAGTCAGACATGGCCGAGCGACTAGGCAGCAGCAGCAAGCAGAGGCATGGCAAAGAAAAATCTGTGAATGCACAAGAGAGCTGGCCCGAGGTCATATTCTCCAGCTGCTGACTCAGTGATGACCGAGCAGGCGGGGCGGGGGGCACCTCCCTCCAAGGGAGGGAACAAGAACCCTGGACACTGGCTCCCAGCTCACAGTCTTCCTGTGATAGAACGCCAGGCCCTTCAGGAAGCAAACCTCCAGGCAAGAGGCACCGCAAGGGATTTACTGGGGAGCAACTTGTGAGAAATAAAGCAGAGAGAGAGGCAGGAGAGCCGCAGATTGCAGGGGTGGTCGGACACCTGTAAGAGGGGAGAGGGGAGGAGGGGGCGTGGACCGAAGGAGCCCCAGGCTGCCAGGCGGCACTGAGAAAACCCCCACCAGGCTGGGGGCCCTGGAGCAAAGACTGGCTGTTAGAGGAGCCCCCACTGGGAGGAGAAGGCCTAGCTCTGGTACCCCCCAGGTACAGTCTTTGTCGGGGAGCAGCTGGGGCACCAGCTGGAGGTCATCAGCCAAATACACTCTTCCCAGGAGGGACTCTTCAAGGGGCAGCTCCAGGGCCACCACGGATACTCACAAAATAATGAAGACATTCATTAACCCAACCAGCATTGGTTGAGCTCATATTCAACATAAAGCACTGTGCTAGGCATTGTGGTTATAACAGTGCCCAAGGCAGGCATGCCCCTGCCCTTGGAATCTTTCACACCACATCTAGGAGATGGACATCACAAGATGTCCGAGTCACAGTTAAGAGAAGCTTGGAGAATCTAAGTTTCCAGGTGGGCAGTTGGTAAAGAATCCACTTGCCAAGGCAGGAGATGCAAGAGATGTGGGTTTGATCCCTGGGTGAGGATGATCCCCTGCAAGAGGAAATGGCAACCCACTCCAGTATTCTTGCCTGGAAAATTCCATGGACAGAGGAGTCTTGTGGGCCACAGTCCATGGGGTCACAAAGAATTGGGCAATCTGTAATGGGTTGGGTCCAGTTTACCTGGACCTCTTTGAGATGAAAGTGATTGCTACTAGTAACCATGCCCAGACAACTGGCATAAACTGGAACCATTCTGGGCAAACTGGGATACATGGTGATACTGAAATAGAGACACATGATCCAGTCCAGGAAGTCAGGGAAGACTTCCTTGGGAAAGAGACATTAGGAGCTGGGCTCCGAAGGGTGCGTAGGAGTTAACTTGTTGCTCAGGTCCCATATGTGTTATCAGAGCCTGTTGCTCCCTTAGATGGCTGTCCCCACAGGTGTTCATTGACCATTTGATGACTGATTTCTCACTGTCTCAGGACTCCCATATTGGGGACATCACTGTGGTCTGAAAGAGCCCTGCCCGGTATTCTTCTGGTGGCACCGAAAAGGAGACACAGGTGCTGAGACAGAGTCTGTCTGTAGCTTTCCCTCTGCCTTGGATGATGTCATTCTGCACAGGGGACAAGGGAAGCTGGTCACATGGATTACAGTCCACGCTTACCGTTTTTGAGACATCATGGGTCTGCTTTTACCTAATTTCTTTTACTGTTGTAAATACACATAACATAAAATTTACCACCTTGGTCGTTTCTAAGTGTGCAGTTGAACAACGTTAAGTGTATCTGCAGTGTCCATCCGTCTCCAGAACATTCTCAGCTACCCAAACTGAAAGGCAGGATCTAAGTCCCTCAGCAAGCACCCTTCTGCTTTCTGTCTGTGTGGATTTAACTCCTCTGGGGACCGCATGTAAGTGGAAGGAGGTGGCACCTGTCTTCCTGTGTCTGTCTTGTTTCACTTAGCCTGAGGTCTTCAAGGTGTGGTGTGGGTGTGTCAGGATACCATTCCTTCTAAAGGCTGAATAATATTCTATTGTGCAATTTACCCCGTGTGACCTGCCCATTCACCTATCAGTGGGCATTCGAGTTGTCTCTGCCTTTTGGCTATGATGAACCATGCCGCTACGAACATGGTTGTACAAACAACTCGAGTTCCTATTTTCAACTCATTTAAATATATACCCAGAAGTGGAATGTTTGGATCACACGGGAATTCTGTGTTTAAGTTTTTGAGGAATTGCCTTACTGTTTTGAACAGTGTTTTCGCCACTTTCCGTCTCCATCAACAGGGCAAAAGGGTTTTGATTTCTCTGCATCCTTACCAACGGTAATTTTCACCTCTAGTCTTTTAAAGGGACTTGAATTTTTTTAGATTCAGGGATAATTGTTGATTCACAAGCAATTTTAAGAAATACTTGTGGGGAGGTCCTGTATAACCTTCATCCATTTCCCCCCAGGGGCGACATCTTTCATAACTTCAGCACAATATCACAGCCAGGATATTGCCGTTGACACAGTCCATTGACCTTATTCAGATGTCACCGGTTTTACCTACACTCATGCGTGTGTGTGTGTAGAATCAGTTTTTTGCGAATGTATCCAACGCATGGATCCATGTGGCCACCGCCACATTGTGGTCACAGTCAAGACAGAACAGTTCCATCCACGGGTCCACAAAAGGGATTTAAACACATCTTTTATTTTGGAAAAACTAACACTACACCAGAGTAGAGAGCAGAGCGTAACGAAACACCCGTGAACCACTGCCCGTCTCAATGGAAATTTCATTTCCTCTATAGCCTCACCCGCATCCGTGTTACAACGGAGAAAATCTCAGCCTTCTTATCATTTTTCTGTAAACAAGTGTTTCAGACCATAACTCTAAGAGACACCTCGCTTTCAAACAGAACCATAACACCATCATTAAGCTCTATCCCCAGCCCACAGCCAACAATAATCCCCAGAGGTGTCACAGAGAGTTTGCAGACATCATCGGTTCTCCTTCCTCAAGAAGCTCTTAGAAGGGATGCTCATGGGCCCTGAATAAGAGGTTGAAGGAAGATGGACAGGGGCAACAAGTGCTTTTTCTCCCAGCCCCTGACCCCCAAGCAATCCACCAGAAAACTCCATCCACCACCTGCAAAAGAGGATCGGAACCCAGCCCTGGGCCCCCAGCGCCGCTCCCACCGCCCCGTGCCAGCAAGCACACCTCACCTGGGCCAGCCGCCCGGCCTCATCCCTGCTCTCCCGGCCTCCATGCTACCCCGCTCTGCCTGCTCTCTGCGTGGAGCCAGAGGGGTGCTGTCAAAACCGAGGGCAGAGCACGTGCTCCTTTGCTCCCCACCCTCCAGGGCTGCTCACTGCTCCAGGAGCTGCTGCCCAGCACCTCTGTTGTCTTGGGATTTCACACACTCTTCTCTCTCTGTGGCCATGTGGATATGCCAGCCCCTTGCCCACCACAGGGCCTTTGCCCATGCTCCGTCCTCTGCCTGAAATGCTCTTCTCCAGGTGTCCCCTTGACCTTGCTTCCTTCAGGTCTCTGCTCGTATGTGAGTGTCTTCCATTTAAGCACCCGGATCCACTCCACCCCCATTTCTACCCTGCTCTGTCCCGCAGGGGCTGACTGTGGGGACTAAACCCACGGAGTCCCTTCTCCCCTGGCTCCCACTGGGTCTTCTCTGTGAGGGAAACTGAGAAGGCGATGACGGGGGAAGAGAGGAGTGAGGTTGGTGTTTATCCCCAGGCCCCCTTCCCAGATGACTGCTGCAGGCCGTGCGCACACAGCCTTCCTCCTCTTTGCTCCCTGTGCTGTCTCTGGCCTTCCAGCCTCGGCGCACAGCAGTCCCGCTCCACTGTCCCTGTAGATCCCCTCCGGCCTGCCCGTCCTGCCCGGCTTGTTGAAAGCAGTCCCTCTGCTCGCTCCTCTCCAACGATGCCAGCTGCTCCCTGCTGAGATTCTGACTAATCCTGTCATCTCCTCAGTGAGCCCGCCCCTGGCCACGCCCGCCCTGCACTCTCTGCCTTATGTCCCTCGCCCTTCTCAGCATCTAACGTGCTACATGCTGTACTTGCCTGTATCTGTCTCCTCCGACGGGGAGAGCTGTGTCCTGTTGCACAGGCTGTGCACTCCACAGCGCCTGAGGTCACCGTTTACAGAGATTACAGCATGACCGGGCAACGTCACCTCCTGGAGGTGTGCGACTGGGTGGCCCCACCCCCTAACAGAATAAGGGCTCTGCTTTCTTCTTCCCACTACCGTATCTCAGTCGCTTACAGCACTGGTGGCTCAGATGGGAAAGAATCTACCTGCAACAGAGGAGACCCAGGTTTGATCCCTGGTCAGGAAGATCCCCTGGAGGAGGGCATGGCAGCCCACTCCAGTATTCTTGCCTGGGAAATCCCCTGGACAGAGGAGGCTGGCGGGCCACAGTTTACAGGGCTGCAAGGAGTCGGACACGACTGAGTGACTCAACAACAACAAAGGCTGGTTAGGAGCCTCTGATGCCAGGAATGTCATATGCCCCCATTTTTCTGACAACCTCTGGAGGTGGGAGCAGCCGTCGCCTTTGCCCTGGCCTGCTCAGCTCTTCGCTCTTCTCTGAATGTTACATCTCGTCTAGCTGGCTCACCTGTTAGCTCCTGGTGGGATGGCTTTCTGTCTCATGGCCTCTTTCCCCCAGAGACTGGGGCTCAGAGGTGCTCTGTGGATGCTCTCTGCCTGATTGAAAGTGCTTTGGGAACCAGGAGGGCCTCGGGAAAAGACAGCAATTAGAATGTACCATTAGGTATTAATGCCACCTGCCATCAGAACGCTGGCCAGACTGGCCTCCCCTGAGTCTGATGGGCTGAGGTTAATTAGTTTTTGGATTCTTAGCTGTGGGGTGTCGCTTTAATTCAGCTGCCACCTGGCCCCGGCTCAGCCCTGGTGTGAGAGAGAGAGAGAGAGAGAGAGAGAGAGAGAGAGAGAGAGGCCTCTAGAAGCATGAGCTGATGCAGGGACATTCCTGCAGAGGGAGAAGCCCTCAGAGCCGAAACCACGCTTCAGTGACCAGACTCCCGCCCGCTCACCCCACGAAAGGAATCGGAGGCCTCCGGAGGGGACCCTGACCCTCGGCACGCAGCAGAGCCAGGTGGAGCACTCAGGCAGCCTCTGGGATGCTTTGGGGCTTTGTCCATTTGTGAACCCCTCCATCCCTTCCCTCAATACTTAGCCGGCACCTCCTCTGGCTGGGATGCGGCACAGTGAGAGAATCTACCCTGAGTTGCCTTATACAGGGACAGCGGAGAAAATCTCTCCGAGGGGCTGGCGATTCTCCTAAGAATTTTCCTTAGAGAACGGCAGTGAATAAATAAAAATGAAATAATAGAATGGGATTCCCTGGTGGCTTGGTGGTAAACAATTCACCCCTGATGCAGCAGACAGGAGATATGGGTTCAATTCCCTGGGTCGGGAAGATCCCCTGGAGGAGGAAATGACAATCCACTCCAGTGTTCTTGCCTGGAGAATCCCATGGAGAGGGGAGCCTTGGGGGCTACAGACCATGGGGTCGCAGAGAGTTGGACGTGACTGAGCACACACGCACTTGTGGATCCAGACTTTGGGCTTCAGTGGCAGCAAATGTCATAGAAAGGGAGGCCAGTAGACACCAAGGGCTTCATGACGGAAGAACGTAACCCGGCCCTAAAACTGCCAGAAAATTAAAGGGAAATCTGATCAGACCCCTAGCACAGCCCTGTCCATTGAAATACACACAAAGGTGACTCAACTTGTCACATGTGTAATTTAAAATCATTTGGAAAGTACATTGAAAAAAAGTAAAAGGAAGCAAGTGGAATTAACTTATGTTTTTCTTATTCAGTCATGCATTCATTCATTCAAAAATCATATTTATTGAGCATCAACAGTGTTTCATGCAATAGATGAAGTATTTTGAGGTTATAAAAAGAGTTGTTGTTGTTCAGTGGCTAAGTCGTGTCTGACTCTCCGCAACCCCACCAGGTTGAAGAGTACCATATCTCTTGTCCTATTGAAACGAGCAAACTGTTTGGATGTTACAGAACTTACAGTGATTATTTCCTTCCCAGAAGAAATTTCCAGAGAAGTCATAAAGAAAAGACTTGCAAAAATGGAACGAGGGATATTTTCCATTAATTTCATCCCTGTAGCTCAGGTGGGGAGAACCAAATTCAATCCCTGGGTCGGGAAGATCCCCTGGAGGAAGAAATGGCACCCCACTCCAGTATTCTTGCCTGGAGAATCCCATGGACAGAGGAGCCTGGCAGGCTACCGTCCACAGGGTCGCAAAGTATAGAACATGACTGAGCTCACCATGACTGAGCCACTAGTACTAAGGGAGGAGTTAATTTTAATATCTTATTTAGCTCAATCTCTCCAAAACATTCTTGGTACATAATTTGATGTATATATTTCGATATATAATCAATGTGAAAATGATCAGTGAAACAGCTTCCGCTCTTGTTTGCACAGCTGGCCTTTGAAATCTGGTGTACACTCGACACAACACATCTCAGTTTGGATGGGCCACACGACAAGTGCTCAGCATCCACTTGCAGCTGCTGGTAGCCGTCCTGGACAGCACGGCTCTAAGTCAACTGAAAGTCTGCAGGAGATTCAGAGAGCAAAGGAACATGGGACGCAACACCACGCTGATGTAATCAACAGAGTCCAGACACTGTGGGTTTCTAGAAAACTACAGGAAAAGCAACACAGCTTTTTTTTTTTCTTTTTCTTTAAAGAAATACATCATAAAGGGGAAAACAAAGGAGAGAGAAGCCATAATTGCTTTCAAAGCAGAAACAGAGGCACACAGAACAAACATATAGACACCAAATGGGAAAATGGGAGGCAGGATGAGTTGGGAGATTGCCACTGACATATATACACTACTATGTACGAGATAGGTAACTAATGAGAACCTACCATACGGCACAGGGAACTCTGCGCAATGCTCTGTCGTGATCTAAATGGGAAGGAAATCCAAAAACAAGCGGAGATATATACATGTATAGCTGATTCACTTTGCTGAACAGCAGAAACTAACACAGCATTGTAAAGCAACTATACTCCAATAAAAGTTTAAAAAATAGTCTTCAGCAACATACATATCAACCAATCACAATGTGTGAACAATTTCAAACAATACATAAACCATGTTATTGTTGTCGTTGCTTAGTTGTTCTGTCACGGCCCACACTTTTACGACCCCACTGACTGTATAGCCCGTCAGGCTCCTGTGTCCATGGGATTTCTCAGGTAAGAATTCTAGAGTGGGCTGCCGTGCCCTCTTAGGGGATCTTCCTGACCCAGGAACTGAACCTGCACCTCCACATTGGTAGGCGGATTCCTCACCACTGAGCCAGGGAAGACCTAAAACATTTTACAGTGTTGATGAAATAACTGGAAATCTGAATGAACACTTTGATGCTCCTTTGATGCTCTTAAAGGACTGTTATTTGTTCTAGGTGTGATGATACTGCGGTTATTTTTTTTTGAGAGAGAGTCGTTATCTTTTAGAGTGATGTCCTGCAATACTTACGAAGGCATATGGAAATAACATGAAGTCCGCAGTTTGCTACAGAAAAGCAGAGGATGGGGGAGAATGGGAGTGGGCGTGAATGAAACAAGGCTGATAATGGGTCATCCTAGGTGATGGATGCTTGGATTGTACTAAGCTACACTGACTACGTTTGCATGTGTTTGAAGTCTTCCGTAGCAAAAAAAGTTTTAAGGAAACTGCGATGATATTGCAAAGGAAAACGGATGCCATAGTGGAGGCTACAAAATGACAGATTCCAGGAGGGCAGGGATGTCACCTGACCCATCAGGGTCTTACAGCATCTCACAGAGACGGGACACATGGTAGATACTTGGCACATACATTTTTCTTCTTCACAGTCATTTTCATCCTTAGAGCTCTTCAGGTATATCCTACCAGGGATGTACAGGCAAATTATTGCTTTGTTTGTTTGTCTGTTTTTTAAGAAATAGTTTTTCTCTATGTGATTATATCACCAACTTTCGCAAAGGTTTGTTTCACTTGACTTTTTAACTTTAATTTTGTTTCATAATTGTGGAACACATTTGGCTGTTTCCCAAGTCAATCTACAAAGCAAGGCACAAAGGAGCCCAGCTTCAGTCCCTGGCAGACTTTCCTCCATTCTTGGGCTATAGCTGCTGGGAGTGAGGGCTTCCCTGGTGGCTCAGTGGTAGAGAATCTGCCTGTAATATGGAAAACCCAGACTTTGATTCCTGGGTCAGGAAGATCCCCTGGAGAAGGAAATAGCAACCTACTCCAGTATTCTTGCCTAGGAAATCCCCCAGAGGGGCCTCACGGGAGTCCAGGAGGTCACAAGAGTTGGACATGACTGGGCGGCTGAGCAACAAGAGGGAGTGCAGTCAAAGACTCCCCAGCTGAAGGGTTGACTCACAGCCCATAAACTAACCCGTGGCCACACCTTTTTGGAACTGCAGACTCTAGTGAAGTGAAAATCAGTCAGTTGTGTCCGAGTCTTTGCAACCCCACGGATTGTATAGTCCATGGAATTCTCCAGGCCAGAATACTGGAGTAGGTTGGGCAGATTCTTTACCAGCTGAGCCACTAGGGAAGCCCAGACTCTAACAGAGGGACAAAGAGATAAAGGGGTCAGATTCTACTCATCAGGGGGTGGTGTACTGACCAGCATGCCTCTGCTCAGACTCCTGAGGTCCTGGAGTCCAGCCCTCTGACACTGCTTTGGGTCCTGCATGGATCCCAGGCAGGTCCTTGAGGCTTCATGAAGTTCTCAGCCTCTGCTTTGAACCCATCAGATTCCCTCGGGCTAACATCAGCCTGAGTCTGTTTCTGTTGCTTGCACCTTAAGAAACCAAACAGAAGCATAGATCTTCAGTGGCAAACTGCCTAGTTAATTACTTCATCCAAATCCTGATTAAGACGAACCCACGGTACTATGATAGCCCACAACCGAATTAGGGGGCATATTGAGCTTGAAGAATGTTCTGAATCAGGCACAGCTGGAGAAGCAGGGGTAGCAGCCAGGACACCAGTGTGGAGGCTTGGCTGAGACGATGCGTATTTCTGAGGGTTCCGTATGCAGCTGGTGGTTTTGGCCAGATGGTCCCCAGGCCTGTGCTTACGATGGTGTTCCCTGAATCCTTCATTCTCACTTCTCCCCAGCTTACACATCCCTGTTGACGACACCATCAGAGCAAGGGCTTGTGGTTTTCACCACAGCTCAGCCTTGTTAGCTATTCTGAGGACAGGCCTTTGAGGCTCAGGTCCCTCTGGCTGTGTTGAACCTTCCTGAATCTACTCTGGGCCGGCTGACGGAAATGCCTGGCGGGGCCAGTTCCCACATTCAGGGCCAGTTCACACGGAGCACTGCGGGGATGAGGAGCTGGAGGAGTTCTGGTTCTAGTGATTGTCACCATGGGAGAATGGAAGTTCAGGGTTGCCAGATCCTCTGACTTTTCATCAGAGCCTGAAAATTAGACATTTTATGAAAAATGTTATTTTTCACACACAAAAAAATCTCTGAAGGCCAAACAAAATATATCTGTGCGATGAATTCATTCCATAGGCCACTAGTTTGAAAGCACTGGTCTACCACCTACATCATGGCTTTCCTCTCTATATTCCTGTCTGTGTGTCTCTTTCATGAGACCCTGAGCTTTGAAAGGGCCAGGATCCGGACTGTCCTGTTTAAAGTCAGGCACCGCATGCCTAGCTCAGCTCTTGGTGTGCAGTGGAGATCTATGTACGCGTGAATGGGTGAACAGTCAGCTGGACGCTGCACGTGTGTATACATGGGTGGAGAGTGAGTAGACAGATGGAGAGATGGACGGATGAGATCACACAGCGGATGCTGGGAGACAAAGCACAGATGTGATCGGCACCAGAGCAGGCAGAGGGAGGGAGAGAAGAGCTGGTTTCTTCATCTGGGTGGTTATGCCATCAGCTGGCTCTTGTGTTGGGGTCCATGAGCGTCACACCGATCCCTCTGCAGAGCTGCCAGATTCTTTTCTTGGAATAGTGCGCTTCGGAACACTAACTCCGCCCTGAGTGAGGGACCTGCGTTCTTTGGTCCACAAAGCTTGCTGTCTGGTTGCTCAGATCGGAGAGCCTGAGGACTATGGCTCCGCAGGCTTCCCCCTCTGCCTGGCCTCTGGGCATCTCCGTGCCCCCAGCCTCAGCAGGGAAGTAGCCTGCCTGAAGTATGGAAGTCAGAGCTGCCAGGCCAGGGTGGGGCAGGGAGCGGGGGTTTCCCTTGGTCTGCCCCCCTTCGCTCCCTGCTGGCTTCCTTTGAAGAGCTTCTTCCTTCTTTGCTCTGCCACCCACTTGGCTGTGACGATACAAAAAGGCTCATCAGTTGCTATAACAACACCCACCACCTTCCTCCGCACTTAGCCGGACTGTTTATTCTCTCTCAGATAATGGATCTGCCTGCAGAGTGACCGGTCCCCTTTGTCCTCAGAGTTGGGCTTGAGCAATTGCTATTATTATGATTTGTCGTGTTGTTATTGCTGGTTTGAGCTGCCATTTATTGAGAGCTCATTGTGCCATGTGGTAAGCAATCCTTTACGAGCACTATCTCATTTAATCCTCACAGTGATACTATGAGTCGCTCTTGGTTTATGGCGAGGGAGAAAGTTGGTATGGTCTAGTTTATGGAGTCCTGGAACCCGACGGCCTGGGTTCAGATCCTGATTCTGCCAGACGCTAGCTGTGTGAGCAAATTACGTATCTGCTCCCTGCCTCAGTTTCCCCATCTGTGAAATGAAGATAATAGCGGTGCCTGGAGGAAGCGCTGGTCATATAACAAGAGCTTTTCTTGGTTATCCCAGAAGCATTTCTTCAGACAAGAAATATAGGCTATCTATACCACCGACTTGATGGACATGAGTCTGAGTGACTCCGGGAGTTGGTGATGGACGGGGAGGCCTGGCGTGCTGCGATTCATGGGGTCGCAAAGAGTCGGACACGACTGAGCGACTGAACTGAACTGAACTGATACCAGCGGAAGTATAGCTTGGGGGAGATCTGAGGTTAGGAGTAGGGTTAGAAGTGGAAAGGCAGGCATCCCAGAAGGTGTACTTGATTAAAGAAGTGGCCACTGTGGGAAGCTGGAGATAAAGCCTGCTGGGAGCGAGTGTAGACACACGCCGAGTTCTGCATCCACAGGGTGATGGACTTGGGTTACTTATCCACCAGCTCCCGTCAGCTATAGGATGAGGGCTGCTCCTGGGTGGGTGCGAATTCCCCAGCACTCCTGTCCTTCCACATGGGCTCTGCCAAGTTCCTCTGGCAGCTGGAGAAAGCCTCTGACCAGGCGATACAGGCAGCAGCGGGAAGCTGGGGTGGGCGGGTACTGAAGGCACCCACGGTGACTGCCACAAAGCTAAGAAACACTTGTCGGATGGATGAGCAAGGAAGAGGCAAGTGCAGCAGGCAGGGTGCAAACGCCCTAACCCCAGCTAAAGATGCCAATGGCCTAATCTCATTATGAAGATGTGAATGTGCTCTGTTACATGGCAAAAGGACTTTGCAGGTGTTATCAAACTTACAGATCCTCACATAGGGAGAGGATCCTGGATTTTCCTGGTGGACTCAATCTAATTATATGAGCCATTAAAAGCAGATGGCTTTCCCTGGTTGGAGTAGGGAAGGAGCCACAAGGAGAAGCTGGAGGTTTCCAAAGCGTGAGAAAGACTTGCCCTGCGTGAGAAAGAATGCAGGCAGCCCCCAGGAGCAGAGACCAGCTCCCAGTGGGCCACTAGCAAGGACACAGGGCCTCGGTCCCACACTCACAGAATCTGGATTCTGCCTACAACATCACTCTCCTTGGAAGTAGGTCCCTTCCCAGGGTGCCGAGGAAAGAGCCTGGACTGGCCAACACCTCTATTTCAGCCTGTGAGATTCCAAGCAGAGTGGCCAGCTGAGCTCCCTGGGCTTGTGAGCTACATACTACTCATCATGGATTTCTCTTTTTTTGGCATCACTTTTTATTTGTTTTTTGGCCATGCCCAGTGGCAGGCAGAATCTTAGTTCCCCAACCAGGGACTGAACCCATGTCCTCTCGAGTAGAAGGTGGAGTCTTAACCACTGGGCCACCAGAGAAGTCCTTGAGCTACAGACGGTGAGATAACAAACTGAGGTGGTTCTAAGCCACTGAGTTTGTGGGAATTCATTATGCAGCCCTGGGAGACTAGTACAGAAACTCAGACTCAGGACGGGCAAGTGACTTGCTCGACGCCACACAGCCAGTGAGTGGCAGAGCTGGCCTGTGAACAGAGGGGTTTATCTTTAGGGCCCAGGTTTTTGATCTCTCTGTAGTGCTGTCTCCTGCTCCTTGAGGGGCAGGAAGAAAGAGGAAATCCCTGAGAAAGTCTGTGGGAAGCAGGGCAGAAAGGAGAGTTGTTGCTAACAACACAGCATCAGCTGGGAGCACAAATTCTGAGCTGGACCGGTTAGTATTTTAAGTCTGCTCTGCAACTAATTAGCTGGGTCACTTTGAGTAAAGTCACGTTGCTTTCTTAAGCCTGATTTTCCTCATCTATAACATAGGATTGATACGCTTTGATGGAGTACATTGTGATAATTAAATGAGACTGTGCTTATAAAGAGTTGTTTGCAATGCCTGGCACAGCTGAAGTGCTCACTAAACATGACCTATTATTACAGTCATCTGAAAGTGTTAGTTGCTCAGTCGTGTCTGATTCTTTGTGACCCCCCTGGACTGTAGCCTGCCAGGCTCCTCTGTCCATAGGATTTTCCAAGCAAGAATACTGGAGTGGGTAGCCATTCCCTTCTCCTGGAGACTCAGGTTTGATCCCTGGGTTGGGAAGATTCCCTGGAGAAGGGAATGGCCACCCACTGCAGTATTCTTGCCTGGGAAATCCCATGGACAGAGGAGTCTGGCAGGCTGCAGTCCAGGGGGTTGCAAAGAGTCTGGACACGGCTGAGTGACTAACATTTAATAGTCATCTGTTCAGCATCAGTTTTGAGTCAGGTTACCATAGCGGTACCCTCATCTGTACACGACCACTCTCTAAGATAAGTATTGTTGTGCCCACTTTAGAGATGAGACAGTAAGTACAGCTCATGGAGGTGAAGGGGCTTGTCTAAAGTCACACAGATGGTCTTACAGCTGGACTTGAACCTGCTCTGCTTGAGTCCCAGACCCTGCGGCTCTGTGCTGCGCTCCCCAGCAGTCTGACTCCTGAGCTTGGGACTCCACCAGTGAGCCTGGGAAACCACCAGAGCCTTCCTCTCTGCCCTGAAGGCTGCCTGTCAATTCCAGAGGTTCACAGAAAACTTTCACCTTCCTTTTTCATTTTGGTCTGGCTATCTGATTCATGATCCATACCTGGTACCAGAACAGGGTCTCCTGGCTTCATGACGCAAACACTCCGTGGGTCCTTGGCTCTGACACACCCTGTCCTGGGTGCCGGGGAGCACCCAGGGCGCCCCTGGTTCGGACAGCTCTGGGCGCCCCTCCGCCCCTGCCCGTGAAGAGTACCCTGTCTCATGAAGGAAACAGATACCTGAGTAACTACAGCACCATGCGCCCGGGTTATAAACCAGGTCTGAACAGTGAGTGGTCACGATGATGGTGATAACAACACACTGGATTGGGACTGTTTTCAGAGCTGGCTAGCGAGGAGATAACAGAAACTCAAGAGGATAAATGCAATTCCAGGGCATCGCATGCTTGTGAGAGGTGATGAAGATTTAAGGAAAAGAAAAGGTAAGAAATAGGAATGGTTATGAAGGGGTGATGAAATTTAGACTGTTTATAGAGGAGGCCTTACAGAGAAGATCCATCTAAATGAAATCCCGAGGAAGTGATGGAGTGAGCTAGGAAGATACTGGGAAGAGTTCCCCCAAGCAGTGGCAAGAGCCAGTGCAGAGCCCTATGACGGAAGTTAAATAAGGACAGGAAAAGATGCTCCATGTCACTTGTTATTAGGTAAATGTGAGCTACTGAAAGTGCGATACTGACGTGTCTGGCATGATTGTTGGTCTGTTTCTTCCCTCAAGTCTGTCAGTTTCTGTTTCATGTATTTTGGGAACCTCTTGTTAGGAACATATATATGTTTATAGTCATTATATCTTCTTGATGCATTAACCCTTCAATTATCATAACATATCCTTCTTTGAAAAAAAAATATCCTTCTTTGTCTCTACATGTTCAGTTGTATCCAACTCTCTGTAACCCTATCTATGAATTGGAGCTGCCAGGCTCCTCTGACCATGGAATTTTCCAGGCAAGAATAGTGTAATGGCTTGCTATTTCCTCCTCCAGGAGATCTTCCCGACCCAGGTATCTTTGTCTCTACTAATAGTTTTTTTCTAAAGTCTATTTTTCTTTCATGTTAGTAGAGCCACTCAAGGTCTGTTTTGATTATGGTTTTCATAATACATCTCCAGTTGAGTTCAGTTCAGTCGCTCGGTCGTGTCCGACTCTTTGTGACCCCATGAATCACAGCACGCCAGGCCTCCCTGTCCATCACCAACTCCCGGAGTTCACTCAAACTCATGTCTATCGAGTTGGTGATGCCATCCAGCCATCTCATCCTCTGTCATCGCCTTCTCCTCCTGCCCCCAGTCCCTCCCAGTATCAGAGTCTTTTCCAATGAGTCAGCTCTTGCCATGAGGTGGCCAAAGTACTAGAGTTTCAGCTTCAGCATCATTCCTTCCAAAGAACACTGAATAATATATTTTACCATCTCTTTTAAACCTATTTTTCTTTGAAACCTCAAAACTTAGCATCTAGTTAGATCACAGTAGACCTTAAAACAAGTCTTTATATATTTTAAAAGATTGAACATCATATAAGGCATATCCTTTGACCACAGTGGAATAAAATCAGAACTCATCATAACTGTAAATAAAAAGGGAGAAAGACCTCAAATCAATAACCTAACTTTAAGAAAGTAGAGAAAGAAGAGCCAATTGAACCAGAACTAAGCAGAAGAAAAGAGGAAGGAAGGAAAGAAGGAAGGAAGCAATTGTTAGTCAATAATTAAGTTTAGGAAGGTGTCAGGACACAAAATCAGTACATAAAAGTCAACTGTGTTTCTAGCAGTGAATGGCCCCAAAGTGAGCTTAAGAAAACAATTCCATTTACAATTGAAAGACTAAAATACTTAGGAAAAAATTTAACAAAAGAGGTGAAAGACTTTTACACTGAATACTACAAAGCATCTTTGAAAGCAACTAAAGACCTCTATAAACAGAAAGACATTTGTGTTCGTGATTGGGAGATTTGCTACTGTTAAAATGGCAATACTGCCCAAATTTATCTATAGATTCATTGCATTCCCTCTCAAAACTAAAGCTGCCCTTTTTGGGGGCAGAAACTGACAAGCTGATCCTAAAATTCAAATGCAAATGGAAGAGACCCAGAAGAGTCAAAACGATTTTGGAAAAGAATAGTTGGGAAGAATCATACTTCCTAACTTCAAAACTTGCTTCAAACCTGTCAAGTAGTAAAGACTGTGGTGCTGGTATAAGGATAGGCATACACTTAGACTAGAACTGAAAGTCCAAAAATAAACATCTGCCTTTAATGGCAATCCACTCCAGTACTATTGCCTGGAAAATCTCATGGACAGAGGAGCCTGGTAGGGTTCAGCCCATGGGGTCGCAAAGAGTCGGACATGACTGAGCGACTTCACTTTCACTTTCACTTTATGATCAGTTGATTTCTGACAGGGTGCCACGGCAATTCAACAGGAAATGAATAGTTTTTTCAACAAAAGGTACTAGGAGAACTGACATCCACATGCAAAATGAATCACAGACCCCAGCGTAAGGGCTGAAACTAGAAAACTCATAGAGGAAAAATAGGTGTTCATTTTAGTGACCTTGGATTAGACCATAGTTTCCTAGGTAGAATACAAACACAGCACAAGCAACAAAAGAGAAAATAAATGGGACTTTATCAATGTTAAACACTTGTGCTTCCAAGGACAGCATCAAGGAGTAAGAAGACAATCCACAGAAAGGGATAAAGTACTTACAAATCACACAAAGTAATGTTCGATATACGTAAAACTCTTGGAGCTCAATGATAAAAGACAGACAACCAAGTTTGAAAATGGATGGATGGAATAGACATTTCTCTGAAGAAAAAATATGTAAGTGACAAATTAGCACATGAAACAATGCCGAACATTTGGGAAATGAAAATCAGAACCTCAATGAGATACCATTCCACACGCATTATGATGACCGTGATAAAAGAGGAAAACCCAGCAATAGCAAGTGTTGGCAGATGTAGGGGGCCTGTAGCTCTTTATACATTTCTACTGGGGATGGAAATGGTGCAGCTGCCAAAGAGAACAGACCAGCAATTCCTCCAAAAGGTAAACACGGAATCACCCTATGACCCAAAGACTTCACTCCTAGGGTAGATGCCCAAGAGAACTGGGAAACATACATTCACACAAAATCCTGTACACAAATGTTCATAACAGCATTCTTTTCAAAAACCAAAGAGTAAAAACAACCCAAATGTTCACCAGCTTATCAGCCAACAACCAAAATGTGGCATATCCACAGAAAAGGGCAACCGTAAGAAGGAATGAAGGACTCACACGGGCTCAGCACGGATGAACCTTGAAAATGTTACACCAAGTAGGAGAGGCCAGATAGAAAATGGCACATCCTGAATGTATATGTATATATATACACACGCACACATATTTCAAAATATGCAAATTCAGAGCTCAAAAGTAGATGAATAGTTGCCAGGAGATGTGGGCAGAGGGGGACTGGGGAATGTTTTCTCTCGGATGATGAAAACATTCTGTAATTAAACAGTGGGGATAACTGCACAACCTGAATATACTGAAAAGACAGATTGTATGCTTTACTGGAAGGACTGATGCTGAAGCTGAAGCTCCCATACTTTGGCCACCTGATCCGAAGAGCCACCTCATTGGAAAAGACCCTGATGGTGGGAAAGATTAAGGGCAGGAGAAGTGGGTGACAGAGGATAAGATGGTTGGATGTCATCACCAGCTCAATGGACATGAGTTTGAGCAAACTCCAGGAGACAGTGGGGGACAGGGAAGTCTGGCATGCTGCCATTCATGGGGCTGCAAAGAGTCAGACATGGCTGAGCAGCTGAACACAACAGAATATGATCCATTCAATTTTTATAAATTTGATTAACCCACTATTAATGTATTCAACTAATGAGCTAGAAAGAAGTGCATGGAAAATGTTGAATCCAGTATTCTCTACAGGGATTTAAGATGTAATAGTACCAACCAAGGATGCATCATGACCTCCCCCTCAATGCCAGAGAAACTCCTAGGTTCCATCTCTCAATAGCAGGATACCCTCTAGCAAGGGAGCACCAGTATGGAATAAGGGAACTTGGCTACAGAATAAGGGACCTTGGAACAACCTATGTGTGTCTCAACAGCACAAATGAGTTCATTCCTAATTATTCCTCTCTGAGAAAGAGTGATAGGCAGAATATTTCTGTCTATAAATGGAAAAATAGTTAACAAAATTAAAATAACCAGTATTTTTTTAAATAGGCTAGGGTTACGGTTAGGGTTAGTTCCTTCACAAAATAGTATACAAGAATGGCCAAGGAGTGTGTGCAGAAGTGCTTGACTTCGTAAGTTATCAGAGAAACACCATTTCTGAAGTTAAAAGCCCTGAAAAGCCAAATGTCTCTGAGGCTATAAAGCAGCTCAAAGTGTCAAGCGCTGCTGGTGGGAGTGTAGAATGACATGCCCACTTTAGAGAACAGTTTGCTACTTTCTTGTCAAGTTAGCAACACCTATTCCGTGACCCACCAATTCCACCCCTGGTTATTAACCCACGAGAAATGAAAACACACGTCCACAGACTTACTCAAGAACGTTCACAGCAGTCTTATTCAATAGCCAAGAATAGAAACAGCGCAAACGTCCCTCAACAGGACCATGGAGGAATAATTGCGGTGTATTCACACAAAGGAACACCACTCAGGGACAGACAGGAGTCATGACTGCTGCCTGCCTAGCGTGGACAAATTTCACAGACAGGGTGTTGAGTGAAAGAGGCCAGACCCCAAAAGTACAGACTGTGTGATTCCATTTATATGACGGTTGAAAGCAGGGACATCTAATTCCCAGCGATAGAAATCAGAACAGCGATTGCCTACGGGGGTTAACCGGAGAAGGAACACACACACACACACACACAAACCCTCCTGGAGTGATGGAACATTCCATATGCAGAGAGCTGTGTGCATGACCCAGGGGCACACATTTATCCAAATTCACTTCCTGGGACACCCAAGCCTTCTGCATTTCGGTTATGTAAATTTGACTTCAGTTAAAATAAATGAAAAAGGTGCTTCAAATTCATTTAACTGAAGCAGCAGAAGGGACTGGAAGAAGGGTGTGGAGCCGAATCGGAAGAGGTAGGAACGCAGGGCTCTGATGCTCCGGGTCCTGGAGGCAGGCAGAGGTGTGGGCTCAGCTTCTGCTGTGTGTTCCGGGGAACACCGCCTGCCTCCTGTTCCCTTGCCGCGCAGCTTTGGCGGCTGAGTCAGCCAAGCTCCTCGCATCTGGGCTTTGCCATCAGCCCCTCCTCCCTGAGCCACTTTGGAGGGCTTGTCCCCAGGGAGAGGCTCACCTGGAGCCACAGCAGCCTCTGGGTCTCCCTGCCTGCAGGCCTGGAGTGACCAGGAGTGGGGCGGGGGGAGGCTCCCCCTCAGCCCCTGCCTCCCTGAGCCGCGATGGACTGCGGCTTCTGAGAAATCTCATCTCCAGTGCCTGCTGCCCGCCCAGCCCTGCTCCTGATTCCTCGCCGCTCTGCAGGCGGCGGGCAGGCCATGACTCAGTGCGGGGGAGGGCGACAGGGGCCGCTGCAGCTGGCGGAGGAAAAGGCCCCCGTCCCTGCGGGCCCTGGGGTTTCTGCTCCCCATCTGTCTCCTGTTCCAGAAGGAACAGAAAGGGCTTCAACTTCGGGGACAGACTAAGCTGGGGTGGAGGCACCATCCTGCTTAAGCCTCGGTTTCCTGTCTTGTAAATAGGGTGATGGTATCTTAGGGCACTGGGCGATTTACTGAGGAAGGACTCAGGAAAAACCTGTAAGGGGTGAAGGAAGCAGGACAGGGAAGGGGGAAGCCGACGGGGAGGTGGCCACACGTCGGGTCCCCTGATCCACTGGGGGCTGAGGGGTTGATCACATCACAAAGCTGTTACCCACTCCAGATGCATCCCCAGGTCAGCACTGGCTGTGGGGTGCTCTTTGGAGGACAGGACTGCCTGGTGAGGCTCTGGGTAACAGATGGTGATTCTCTGCAGAAGGAGGGTTGGCTGTGAGCTCTTAGAGCCAGCATGCTGGAGGGTGGGCAGGCTGGCCTAGTAGGGGAGACGTCCTGATGTGGGACCCCCAAGAGCAACTATCAGTTCAGTTCAGTCGCTCAGTCATGTCCGACTCTTTGCGACCCCATGAATCGCAGCATGCCAGGCCTCCCTGTCCATCACCAACTCCCAGAGTTCACGCAGACTCACGTCCATTGAGTCCATGATGCCATCCAGCCATCTCATCCTCGGTCATCCCCTTCTCCTCCTGCCCCCAGTCCCTCCCAGCATCAGGGTGTTTTCCAGTGAGTCAACTCTTCACATGAGGTGGCCAGAGTACTGGAGCTTCAGTTTTAGCATCATTCCTTCCAAAGAAATCCCAGGGTTGATCTCCTTCAGAATGGACTGGTTGGATCTCCTTGCAGTCCAAGGGACTCTCAAGAGTCTTCTCCAACACCACAGTTCAAAAGCAAGTTCAGTCGCTCAGTCGTGTCTGACTCTTTGCAACCCCATGAATCGCAGCATGCCAGGCCTCCCTGTCCATCACCAACTCCCAGAGTTCACGCAGACTCACGTCCATTGAGTCCATGATGCCATCCAGCCATCTCATCCTCGGTCGTCCCCTTCTCCTCCTGCCCCCAGTCCCTCCCAGCATCAGGGTGTTTTCCAGTGAGTCAACTCTTCACATGAGGTGGCCAGAGTACTGGAGCTTCAGTTTTAGCATCATTCCTTCCAAAGAAATCCCAGGGTTGATCTCCTTCAGAATGGACTGGTTGGATCTCCTTGCAGTCCAAGGGACTCTCAAGAGTCTTCTCCAACACCACAGTTCAAAAGCATCAATTCTTCGGTGCTCAGCCTTCTTCACAGTCCAACTCTCACATCCATACATGACCACAGGAAAAACCATAGCCTTGACTAGACGGACCTTCGTCGGCAAAGTAATGTCTCTGCTTTTGAATATACTATCTAGGTTGGTCATAACTTTTCTTCCAAGGAGTCAGCTTCTTTTAATTTCATGGCTGCAGTCACCATCTGCAGTGATGGGAAACACTGGTTGCTCTGGGCTTTTGTGAATTCACACAATCGGCAGTGAAGAAACAGTAGCTATTTCTTAGCTGCATGAGAAAGGCTACCTAGTACCATAAATGTGTGTGCCCTGCCTACTGCAGATTTAACATGATTTAGCGATCAGGGCAGAGTGAGAACCAACATCCATGCATCGAAGAATGAGCAGTATAAATAACCACTTAGCAGTGTAAACTGTTATACAGAGGATATGGTACATAGCACGGGTGCTTTTGAGCTGTGGGGCTGGAGAAGACTCTTGAGGGTCCCTTGGACAGCAACGAGATCCAACCAGTCCATCCTAAAGAGAATCCACCCTAAATACTCCCTGGAAAGACTGATGCTGAAGGTGAAGTTCCAATACTCTGGCCACCTGATGCGAAGAGCTGACTCATTGGAAAAGACCCTGATGTTGGGAAAGATTGAGGACAGGAGGAGAAGGGGGCGACAGAGGATGAGATGGTTGGATGGCATCAGACTCAATGGATGTGAGTTTGAGCAAGCTCCAGGAGATAATGAAGGACAGGGAAGCCTGGCACGCTGTAGTCCACAGAGTCACAAAGAGCTGGACACGACTGAGTGGCTAAACAACAACAACAAACAAGGAAAGGTCTAAGTGTATAGCACAGGGAATTGTTAAATATACTCAATATCCCAGGATAAACCATAATAGAAAAGAATATAGCTATATATGAATCACTTTGCTGTAGAGCAGAAATTAACATGTTATAAATCAACTATACAGAAATTAGCATGTTATAAATCAACTATACTTCATAGAATAAATTAAAAAAAACACAACAGCCAGAAGTCGGCAGAGCAGTTGTGTCCTAAAGGCCTTCCTTTTATTCCCGGACACGGGAAAGTTTGGGGTTTCCAAGGAAATTAGCTGGAGTCGAGGTGGAAGGCCCTTAAGGGACATGGGGCAGTAGCTGCCTACCATCTGGTCTCACCACTTTGCCACACCATTCTGCCTTCCTTCCACATACCTGGAAGATCTTCATGCCCACCTACCTGGGCCTCTGCCCATCTGTATCCACTCCTCCCCTTAACAACTCTCTGTTTTGTGCTTCTAAGAACTTGAGATTGGTCACTGGGTACCATCACCTGGTCCATCCAACCTGGGACTCTGCTTCTCAAGGGGCTTTCCAGAAACAGGGAGTTAGAAATGTTCCCGGGATGTCCATGTCTCCTCTAATAATGTACATTATGGGTGGGAAGAACACTGACTTTAGGGTCAGACAGACCTGGGCTTGAACCCAGCTCTGCCATCTGATGGCTGTGTGCTCTTGATCAAGTTGCTTTACCTCTCTGAGCCTCAGACTCCCTCTCTGTAAAAACTGGATACATTGATGTGCTTGCTCAGAAGGGTGATGAGGACTAAGAGCCACACCAGTGAAGGGCTCAGCACACAGAAAGCCCTTGATAAATGTCCACTCTTGGCCCCTTATCTCCTCTGCAGGGATGCATTTTCAGTCTTGTCATCCCTGGGGTGAGGGCAGCTCTCCTAGACTCACCATGTGCACTGAGGGTCCAGCTCATTTGGCTCGTTTGGCCTAATGACCTTCCTTACCCTCTGGGAAGGAGCCCTGGTCCTATCCGCTTCTGGCCTCAGTTCCAGGAACTGCCCCACGGTTCGATTTATTTCCTCAGCTGTTTCGTACATCTCCCAGGAGACTCGTCTCTTTTACAAACATCCTCTTTGTCTCCTCGTCCAGCCGCCCTTTCTTTGGAAAGATGGTTTGGCCCAGTTGGCTCCTTTGCCAACTTGCCAGTAAGCTGTGTCTTTTGTTTGGCACCTGATAAGATGGTATGGAGCCCCTGTAGGATTGGCCATCACAGTTGAGGACTTGAAAAGGGTCGGCAGTCAGATGCCTGAGCACCTCTTTTTTCCACCTTAGAGGTACCTCTGCAGACAAGGAGGGACCTCTGGGTCTCACATGTCAGGGCACAGAGAGCAATATCCCAGACTGACCTTGGGGTGGCTTACAATGAAACTGTGTCTTTTGATGAAGTCTAGGGGTTTGGAGAGAGTGGAAGAGAGACTCACGCGTGGAGGGGCCCTGCCTTGATTTCTGGAATGGCCACACATGGCGGGAGGTGGTCTGGGTTTGAGTCCTGGCAGGGCCACTCACCAGTGATGTGATGTAGGGTATTTTATTGAACCACTCTGTGCCTCAGTTTCTACTCCTGTCAAATGGGTATAATGACAACGAGCATTTCCCCTGGCACTGGGGTTTTACCTCCTTTACACACAGCTGCTGTCCTTGGGGAAACGCCCCTGCACACCCAGGCCCTGTGCTGGGTGAGGCTGACCTTGGCCTCTAGCCTTCAGGTTGGGCATGTATTTCAGATCTAGCCTGTGAGCATATTCCCAAGATATGTTCCTGGATATGTTCCTTGGGGTGTTGGTTGTTCGGATATGGATGCCAGACCCCTAAGGGCTCAGTCAGACTCAATGCCAGGGCTCCTGTTGGAAGTTGAGAACCAGAAGGTCTCTTTCCCCAGGGATTTCAGAGAGATTATGGTTTCTGCTCAGAGCTGCTCCTGATGATTTTGCCTCCACGAAAGGAGAACATGATTGAGAAAGAAGCCAAAGGAGATGAAGAGAGAGAGGTTCTCGATAGCATCCTTTGAATGCCTGGGTCCAGCTGGGCCTGAAGATCAGCCTTGAGGTTTCTAATCATCTTTGGCTAAAGACAGTTTATGTCGGGTTTCCTGTCCCTTATAATCGCAGAATCCTTCAGTCCTATTGAATGTACAACAATAACACCTCCCTGTCTGCACCCCGCTCCAGTACTCTTGTCTGGAGAATCTCATGACAGAGGAGCCTGGCGGCTATAGTCCATGGGGTCGCGAAGAGTCAGACATGATGAGTAACTGACACTTTTGCTTTTCTCTGGTTGCTTGGAGAATCAAACAACAGCAGCCACGTGAGTCTCTTAGCTTAGGCATGGCACACAGTAGGCACTTAATAAATGCCCCCTATCTCCCAGGGCCTCGCTCTTCTCATCTGCCAGGCGGGCGTATTAAACTGTGGCCTATCGCTTGTTAGTGGAGGGCCGACCTTGAAGGGGATTCTGGGCAGTTCTGCTAAGTAACATTGAAGCACGGAGGCAGAAAGAGAAGTGCCCACTGCACAGCGTCCATGTCCCAACCCCTGGTCCCCGAGAACGAGTTACGAGGCAAAGGAACTTCTGCAGATGTGGTTTAGTTAAAGATTTTGAGATAAAGAGATTTTTAAAGACTATCTGGGTGCTTGCATGCTCAGCTGTTTCAGTCGTGTCTGACTGCTTGGAACCCTATGAACTGTAGCCCGCCAGGCTCCTCGGTCCATGGGATTCTCCAGGCAAGAATACTGGAGTGGGTTGCCATTCCCTCCTCCAGGGGATCTTCCTGACCCGGGCAGGGAGCCGGCGTTTCTTGCATTTGCAGGTGGATTCTTTACCTCTGAGCCACCGGGTCCAATCTAATTACACAAGTTCTTTAAAGAACCTAAGAATCACATCACAGAGATACAATATTGCTGACCTTGAGGGTGAAGGAAGAGGGCCTTCTTCCTCCAGGAAGGAGGCACGTGGGGAGCCTCTAGAAGGGGGAAAGGGGAAAGGGAAAGAGATAAATGTGGGGAAAGATATGGGGAAGATTCCCCTGTGTCATCCAGGAAGAAGCGCAGCTCTGCCCACACACCGGTATGAGTCCAGGGAGACCGGCATTGGAATCGAACCTCCGGAACAGCCAGATAATCAACTGGCATGGATTTTGGCCACTGAGTTTAAGATCATTTGTGTTTAAAAAAGAGACAGCAGGCCCCAAGTGGAGTCACTTATATGACACTCCACTCACCAAACTGAGACTTAATATATAACAATTACAGTCTCAGTCACATCCAGGAATAGAATCTTAACCCAGTGAGGAATGACCTAGTTAGCACTGGTGAACCTGACTGATACAAGCCTACTCTACTTCCCAGGTGGCTCAGAAGGCCAAGAATCTGCCTGTAATGCAGGAGATTCAGGTTCGATCCCTGGGTTGGGAAGATTCCTTGGAGAAGGGGATGGCTACCCACTCTAATATTCTGGTCTGGAGAATTCTATGGACAGAGGATCCTAGCAAGCTTTAGTCCATGGGGTCATAAAGAGTTGGACTCGGCTGAGTGACTAACACTTTCACACGTTCACTAGTTCCCGTGGACTATAAACCAGGGGACATTGGGACATAAGTGAAGTGAAAGTCACTCAGTCCTGTCTGACTCTTTGTGACCCCGTGGACTATACAGTCCATGGAATTCTCCAGGCCAGAACACTGGAGTGGGGAGCCTTTCCCTTCTCCAGGGGATCTTCCCAACCCAGAGATCAAATCCAGGTCTCCTGCATCGCAGGCAGATTCTTTACCAGCTGAGCCACCAGGGAAGCCTGAGACACTGGAACATAAAAGAAGGTGCAAAAATCTCACAGTCTAAGGATACAGAAATCATATAGAATCTGTTCTCCTTTCACTGTGGATTTATATTAGAAATCAATGAAATAGAATTTGTATCCTGCTGCTGTGTGAAAATTGTGTAAATCTTAATTTGGTGGAATTGGTTCATAGTGCTTTCCAAGTCTACAATATTCTTCTACTTTTCTATTCATTCTGTTATTTTTTGAGAGTTTGGTATTGAAACTCCCACTGGAGATCTTAATCTGCCTACTTAAAAAAAAACTCCCCTGGTGGTGCAGTGGTTAAGAATCTGCCTTGCAATGCAAGAGACTCAGGTTCCATCCCCGGTCAGGGAACTAAGATCCCACGTGTTGTGGAGCAACTAAACCCATGTACTGCAACTACTGAGCCGACACACGCGACCGCTGAGACCACACATGCGCCGCTGAGACCACACACGCGACCGCTGAGACCACACACGCGACCGCTGAGACCACACACGCGACCGCTGAGACCACACGCCGCAGCTAGACGTCCATGCGACCCAACTAATAAACAACAAACCACCAGTAAACCCGACGCAGCCAAATAAATACTTAAAAAATACTTACAACATACAGTGGAACCAGATGTAACTTTGTTCTGTATTTTCCAAGATGTGTTACCGTACTTTTGTTGATTTTATTAGCACTATGAACTCTAACTAAGCTTTTGAGTTTTTTTTTTTCCAATGGCACTTTTTATTGCTATTATAAATCTCTGCCTCTATGTTGGCCTTTTGCAGTTCTGTGGAATTTTCCTTTTTCTTTTTTTCCCTAGTTTTTCTCTTTTTTAAATTTTAATTAAAAATTTTTTTAATCTATTACTATTTTTTTCTACATTTATTCCTTTGTTTGCTCTTCCTACTGTTCTTTCTCCCTTGCAGTTAATCTTTAACATGTATGTCTTCTTTATCGACCTCTATTTAACATTGCATTTCTATTCTTCCTTTCCATTCTTTTTCTCACCATATTTGTTCAGTTCAGTTCAGTCGCTCAGCTGTGTCCAACTCTTTGCGACCCCATGAATCGCAGTACGCCAGGCATCCCTGCCCATCACCAGCTCCCAGAGTTCACTCAGACTCACGTCCATGGAGTCCGTGATGCCATCCAGCCATCTCATCCTCGGTCGTCCCCTTCTCCTCCTGCCCCGAATCCTTCCCAGCATCAGAGTCTTTTCCAATGAGTCAACTCTTCACATGAGGTGGCCAGAGTACTGGAGCTTCAGCTTTAGCATCATTCCTTCCAAAGAAATCCCAGGGTTGATCTCCTTCAGAATGGACTGGTTGGATCTCCTTGCAGTCCAAGGGACTCTCAAGAGTCTTCTCCAACACCACAGTTCAA
>SJXQ01006002.1:0-64950 GCA_006408695.1 Aepyceros melampus | reverse complement strand
TGGGAAGAATTGGGGGCAGGAGGAAAAGGGGACGACCGAGGATGAGATGGCTGGATGGCATCACTGACTGGATGGACATGAGTCTGAGTGAACCCTGGGAGTTGGTGATGGGCAGGGAGGCCTGGCGTGCTGTGATTCATGGGGTCGCAAAGAGTCGGACACGACTGAGCCACTGAACTGAACTGAATACAGTAAGAACAAAATTTTCTTCACAAGTACTCACTGTAAGGATTCAAGAATAAAGTACACAAAAAGCTCTCTGTTAGGAGAGAGGCAATGATTCTAACAGGGCAGTTTTTCAAAGTTAACTAAAATTTCCTTAATGTAAGTGATAAAATTAAACCTTGCAAAGGTCACTATTTCAATCCGAAAGAATAATGGTTTTTTTCACTTAGACTTAATCAGAAAAGAGATGGTTCTTATTACACAGTGCAATTTGGCAAAATTTCTTATAACACTATAGGTGTTTTAATGGCTTACATTTTTTTTTAAGAGTTAGTTTTTTAAATTTAATTTTACTTTTTGGCCACCACCATGCAGTATGTGGGACCTTAGTTCCCTGACCAGGGATTGAACTCGTACTTCCTGCAATGAAAGCATTTAGCCGTACCACTGGACCATCAGGGAAGCCCCTAGTGGCTTATATCTTTTTATGTCAACATCACAACCAAAAGAATGACACAGTTGTCCACAAATTACTCCCCTTTAAAAGCTACAGGCATCCTGCAGCCCAGTTCACTTAAGATTCGTTATGATGATACCAAAGACGCAAACAGCTCACCCCAGTGGCCAGTTCCTCACACTGCTGCTTCTTGGATGCTAGGTCCTGAGCTGCCGTCTCCAAGTCATACTGCGTAAGCTCATGTTTCCTGCACACGGCCCTAGGGGAAAAAAGTGCTGCCAGTTAATTTTTGTGGCCTCTCTGATTATTAAAATGTTAAATTTTCCCCAGGGGGTAAAGTGGAGGCATTCATATCTTAACTGTGGTCAGAACTTTTATATCTAGAATTTTTAAGCTTAAAATGTAGTAGCCCAATATTAAAAATTTAATCTAGCACAACCTAAGCATAAATACTTTATATTTTCTTAAATCAAAAAAGGCTGTTTTCCAGATACTTGCAAAAATTTTTTCAATAGACATTAAGCTCATGTTTCCTGCACACGGCCCTAGGGGAAAAAAGTGCTGCCAGTTAATTTTTGTGGCCTCTCTGATTATTAAAATGTTAAATTTTCCCCAGGGGGTAAAGTGGAGGCATTCATATCTTAACTGTGGTCAGAACTTTTATATCTAGAATTTTTAAGCTTAAAATGTAGTAGCCCAATATTAAAAATTTAATCTAGCACAACCTAAGCATAAATACTTTATATTTTCTTAAATCAAAAAAGGCTGTTTTCCAGATACTTGCAAAAATTTTTTCAATAGACATATCATTATCACATACTTTTTAAAAAAGCTTTTTTTGTACAACACTGGAATTAATGCTATAATCTCATATAACTGATATTATTTAAAAAGATTATCTCAAAGTTTTCTATTTAGAAATGTCTATTAGTTTTTATTATCATAAAAGTAATCCATGCGCACTAAAAAAAAAAGATTCTAATACAGGAATGTACTAAATAAGTTTCAAATCACTTTCTTCTCCGTAGTTCTACTATCCACAGGCACAATTCATATTAATAGATGGTATATATTGTTCTAGACTTTAGCTAGGCATTTCTGAACTATATACCAAAGACACGTTTCTTTATCAATATACATTCATCTTTTCTATAATCTTTAAGAGTTGCAAAGAGTTCCGTTGTGTTGAGCAACCGTTCTCTGGTAAGTTACTTGAAAAAGCTTGGTGTGACCTCTACTACTCAAAGCTCTAGAAGGAAAAAGGCTAATAATGTGATGTTTTCATCCTAGCTACTGAACAGCCAAAGGAATATTGCTCTTCTTTTTATTAACAGAATTCTTATACTGATTTTAAAAGTGACAGGAAAATGATTCATTTTTCTAAACTGGAATATCACCCAGAGAATTCTGCTTGGCCCTGTAGGAGATTCCATACAAACAGAAGACAAAGTCTCGACATTAAGAAATTTTACAACCTTACTAAGGAGATAAAATGTGCAGGTATGGAAATCACAGAATTTAAAGGTAATATGCAATTTAATGACAGATGATGATAACACACACTCAATATGTACTCTGCTTCCAATTTCCAAGCTGGAAAAAGCAGGATACAGACAGACCTGAAGTCAGAGACCAAAAGGTTTTATCAATATAATGTTTCAAATATAGTGAAAGTGTCAGTCACTTAGTCATTCCGACTCTTTATGACTCCATGGACTGTAGCCCTCCAGGCTCCTCTGTCCATGGGATTCTCCAGGAAGAATACTGGTAGGTTGCCATTTCCTTCTCCAAGGTATCTTTCCAACACAGAGATTGAACCCAGGTCTCCTGCACTGCAGGCAGACTCTTTACCATCTGAGCCACCAGGGATCAAGGTCATCTTAAATTCCTATGTCTAGCACTCTGCAACAGATAGGAATACAGTGAGATCTCATTCAAAATCTAGGGGAAGGAATTCACTTAAAAATCACCTTATGCTCTTTATTTTAGAGTAACAGATGAAGAGAGTGTTGATCAGCCACAGGACCGCATCTGGAACATGTATTATACTTACCGCAATGCTTCTGCATAAAAAAGATACTCCTTTAACTGATCTGCATAATGTTCTTCATCTTCCAAAATATCATCAATAGAAGATGCATACCTGTTTTAAAAAAACATATATAGTAACTTTTATCAAGACACAAAATATTAATATTCTAAAGAAGGGCTATTCAAAGCGTGGTCCACACTGACCACTTGCTACCTATGAATGACGAAAGTACAGAAAATGAGAATAAGCATTTAGAAACATTTATAGCAATTTTTAAATTGATGTATAGTTGATTTGCAATACTATGTTAGTTGTAGGTATATAGCAAAGTGATTCAGTTATACATTTATTTCTTTCAAATTTTCCATTATAGGTTATTGTGAAAGTAAAGTCGCTCAGTCGTGTCCGACTCTTTGTGACCCCATGGACTGTAGCCTACCAGGCTCCTCTGTCCATGGATTTTCCAGGCAAGAGTACTGGAGTGGATTGCCATTTCCTTCTCCAGGTGATCTTCCCGACCCAGGGATTGAACCCGGTCTCCTGCATTGTAGACAGACGCTTAACCATCTGAGCCACCTATTCAGTTCAGTCACACAGTCGTGCNGGATGTTGTATAAAGCAGCATTTATAGAATATATCCAAAAAAGCTACAATTCCTATTCCGGAAGCCCAAGTGGCAAGAAAGAAAGAAAAGAGGGGAGGAGGGAGGGAGAAAGAAAGGGGAGAGGAAAAAAGAAAAGAGACACATACAGGGATGAAATACTATTACACCACTTGACGCTTTTGTGTGGCCTCAGGGAAACTTCTAACTTTAAGATAAAAGAGATGCCCATGGGCAAATTGTCAATCATGAATTGTTTAAAATATAACTTCAAATCCCCAATATAATGAAGTCGATTTTGAATCTTTTGCTGAACAAAAGTCAAAGAAACCATGAAGTGAATGTTATTTAACATTCTAAAGGCAATATCCTTGTAACTGGGATAATTAGATGTTCACAACAGAAATTTCAACCCAGCATGCTGATTCAGTCTCCACAGTAAAATCTCAGTAATTTAAATCCTGCTAAGGCACATGAGAACTGAGCTGAACTTTACCTTGGTACCGTCTATGAGGAAACAGATTGCTTAGCCAAATTAAATATAAATAAGGATTTAGATGGGTTACTTAATTTATCGAGACAGCAAAGCACTTCTTAGCAGCACTATTTGCCTTCAATGTACTAATTACAGTAAAAATTGAAAACTGTGTTAGTGTATATTACTGGCTTAAACTTCACCTATTTTTTTTTAATTTTTATTTTATATTATAGTATAGGTCCAGTACTCTTGCTCAGAAAATCCCATGGACAGAAGAGCCTGGAAGGCTGCAGTCCATGGGGTCACTGAGGGTCGGACACAACTGAGCAACTTCACTTTCACTTTTCACTTTCTTGCATTGGAGAAGGAAATGGCACCCCACTCCAGTGTTCTTGCCTGGAGGATTCCAGGGATGAGGGAACCTGGTGGGTTGCCATCTATGGGGTCGCACAGAGTCGGACACGACTGAAGCGACTTAGCAGTAGCATAGGTCTTCCCTGGCGGTTCAGAGGGTAAAGAATCTGCCTGCAATGCAGGCGACCCAGGTTCGATCCCTGGGCTGGGAAGGTCTCCTGGAGAAGACAATGGCAACCCACTCTGATATTCTTGCCTGGAGAATTCCATGGACAGAGGAGCCTGGTGGGCTGTAGTCCGTGGAATCTCAAGGACTCGGACATGACTAAGCAACTAACACAAATGTTCATAGTTGTTTACAATGTTGTCCTAGTTTCAGATGTACATTTACATGTATCCTTTTCCCATACGGATTATTACAGAATATTGAGTAGAGTTCCCTGTGCTGTATAGCAGGTCCTTGTTAATTATGTTTTATTTATAGTGGTGTGTATGTTAATCCCAACCTCCTAATTTATCCCTCCCCCTAAGCTTTTCCCTTTGGCAACCTTAAATTTGTTTTCTAAGTCTGCGAGTATGTTTCTGTTTTGTAAATAAGTTCATTTGCGTCATTTTTTTAGATTCCACATATAAGTGATACCATATGATATTTGTTTTTCTCTGATTTCACATAGTATGATAGTCTGCAGGTCCACACAGGTTGTTGCAAACAACATTATTTTGTATTTTTTATGGTCGAGTAATATTCCATTGTATGTATGTACTACATCTTTATCCATTCCTTTGTTGGTGGACATTTAGGTTGCTTTCATGTCTTGTAAATAGTGCTACAGTGAACACTGGGCTGCATGTATTTGTTTGAATTATGGTTTTTTCCAGATATATACCCAGGAGTGGGATTGCTAGATCACATGGTAGCTCTATTTTTAGATTTTAAGGAAACCTCCTTACTATTCTTCATAGTAGCTGCACCAGTTTACATTCCCACCAACAGCGTGGGAAGGTTCCCTTTTCTCCACACCCTCTCCAGCGTTTATTATTTATAGACTTTTTGATGATAATTATTCTTACTGGTGTGAGGTGATACCTCGTTGTAGTTTTGATTTGCAGTTCTGTAATAGTTAACAGTGTTGAGCATTCTCCATGAACTTTTTGATTATCTGTTTGCCTTCTTTGGAGAAACATCTGTTTAGATCATCTGCACAGAGTCGGACACGACTGACGCAGCTTAGCAGCAGCAGCAGCCCATTTTTTTGATTGAGTTGTTTGTTTTCTTTGATATTGAACTGCATGACTTGTTTTATATTTTGAAGATTAACCCCTTGTTAGTTGTATTGTTTGTGAATATTTTCTCCCATTCTGTGAGTTCTTTTCATTTGTTTATGGCTTCCTTTTTTATGCAAAAGCCTTAAGTTTAATTAGGCCCCATTTGTTTATTTTTATTTTCATTACTTTAGGAGGTGGGTCCAAAAAGATATTACTGCAGTTTATGTCAAAGAGTGTTCTGCATATATTTTCCTCTAAGAGTTTTATAGTATCCGGCCTTACATTTAGGTTTTTAATCCATTTAGAAACTTCACTTATTTCAAAACACAGTGTTGAGTAATTCGGATCATATTTTATTTTAAAATAATGAACTGTATATTGTGTCAGGCAGATTCTAATTCTGGCTGAGGCTCCCACAAAACAGAATCTAATTGTTAGTAAGGGTTGTCTTCAGGTTAATACAAATCACAGTTCTGTCTAGAAATTTCTCCTTGAGCTAACTTGCCATAGGAAAGAAATCTCTGTTCTGCAACACATCTTTGAAAGCAACTTCTAAAGAGCTGACATGTGGCAACTGTCAAGCTCCCATCTGAATTCTGGCTCCCTGGACATCTAAAACTATTTTTAACCAACTCTGCCCTCTTCCACTAATAAGTGATTTCTCCAGCTCCACCGTTGTACTCCAACTCATCAGTTTTCCCGAGCACAGCCTAAATGCAGGCATTTGTCCTTGTCATAAATTTGCTGTGTGGTTCGGTCTCCTCTGTGTGATGTTGCCCAGACACACATTTGAGCTTCTTCGCTTTACAGTGATACACAGGTGTATCTTGGAGCTGAGCTTGGGGGTTAATTGTCTACCTGTCAGAAGCTGGTCAGCCCATCTCATCGTCTTTCCTGCTGACTGAACCAGGTGGCTGCTGCTGCTGAACCAGGTGGAGGCCTGGTGATCGTACTTAAAGAGAAAGAGCAAAGGGTAGGAAATGGGCGGTATATGTTCTCTTTGGGAATTACCAGATAGCATAGGGAACTCTACTCAAAATTCTGTTGTAACCTACATAGGAAAAGAATCTGAAAAAGAGTGGATATATGTTTATTTATAACTGAGTCAGTTTGCTGTAACCTGAAACTAACACACATCGTAAGCCAACTCATCGTCGTCCCTTAGTCACTAAGTTATGTCTGACTCCTTAAGACCCCACGAACTATAAACTGCCAGGCTCCTCTGTCCATGAGATTCTCCAGGCAAGAATCCTGAAGAGGGTTGCTATGCCCTCCTCCAGGGGATCTTCCCAACCCAGGAATTGAATCTGCATCTCCTGCTTGGCAGGCAGATTCCTTACCACTGAGCCACCTGAGAAGCCCCTGTAAACCAACTATACCCCAAAATTAAATAAATAAATAAAGGGATGGAATGATGTGCCTATAGCTGAACTGCCTCCTCGAAACTGTCAAAAAATAACTGAGGTGCATGAAATCCTCCTGGAAAGAAACAGGGGAGCTATACCTGCCTACCAAGTCAAAAGCACCCCCTGGTGAGTGGATTACACTAAGAGTGGTGAACGGTTTTGTCCTAGAGCAGAGAGTGAAGGGTCAAGATCTTTCTTGTTCGTGCTGGGACCATGCTGAGACTGAGTGTCTTGTACTTCTTAGTAGGACGGGAGGACAGGAGCAGTTCAGTTTACAGAACAAGTGCAAATTAGCAAAAATCAAAACTTATTTTAATTAATAGGCTAATAAGAAATATCATATTCACTGTTAACCTCCTGTTAACTCTTCCCCTTTTTTAGGGGAAAGACACTGAGTATGTCATGCAGGTGTCTTTGCTATTATCTCTACCTCTATCTTTTCCTCTGTTGATACTTTATTTTTTTAAATTAATTTTACTGGAATATAATTGCTTTACGATGTTCTGTTAGTTTCCACAGTACAACAAAGTGAATCAGCTGTGCATATACCTATATCCCCTCTTTTTTGGATTGCCCTCCTGTTTACGTCATCACAGAGCATTGGGTAGAGTTCCCTGTGCTATACAATACGTTCTCCTTAGTTATCTATTTTACACTCTTTTGACACTTTAGAACAAGTTTGCCTATAGTCTTGAACACGATATTTGTTTATTCCAAAAGAAAATATTTATAACAAAATCATTATAGAAGAGCTCTAAAAAGAAAAAAAGACAAACAGAGGCGCATCATAAACAAAAACATACAGGAGGGCCACAATATCACTAATCATCAGGAAATTGCAAATCTAAGCCATAATAAAGTATCACTTTACACTCATTACAGTGACTATAAAGAAGAGAGAATCATAAGTAAGGATGTGGAGAAACTGGAACTCTTATGCAATGCTGGTGGGAATACAAAATGATGCAGGTGTTGTGGAAAACAATACAGAGTTTTCTCAGAAAATGAAACTACTTTATGACCCAATGCTACCTTTGGGCATTTACCCAAAAGAACTGACAGGAGGGACTCAGATATTTGGATCAGTGTTTTTAACAGTGTTATTCTCATTAGCCCCAAATGTAGAAACAACCCAACATGCATCAACAGATGAATGGATAAACAAATGTGGTACATATATACAATGGAATATTACTCAGTCTTAAAAAGAGTTTGTAAAATTCAGACACATGCTGCAATATAGATGAACACTGAAAGAAGCCAAGTAGTAAATGACAAACTTTGTATGCTTCCGTTTACATGAGGTACCTGGAATAATCAAACTCACAGAGACAGAAAGCACAATGATGGTTACCAGGGGCTGGGAAGCAGTAATGGGAAGCTATAGTTTAATGGGAACAGAGCTTCAGTTTGGGAGGATGGAAGGGCTCTGGAGCTGTGTAGATATGATGACTGCTCAACCATGTTAACGTACTTCTTGCAGTGAATTGTACTCTTAAAAATGGTTAAAATCAGACATGTGAGTTGTGCATATTTTATTGTAATTTTTTAAAAAGAGCAAATGTGAGCCAAGAGGCAGAGTGGGCTTCATTAGGATTCATTCCTTTTGCAAAGAGGAAAATTACCCTGAAAATTGTTTTTGTTTGTTCCTTAAGTCAAAGCTTAGCTTGTCCTTTGTTTCTACTGGCTGAAGAGTCTTCAAAGAAAATATTTGTGGTATCAAATCTTATCATAAAATCAGATAAGAATGTTTAGGAATTCAGAACATCAAGGAAATGATATAATTTCACAGCTAATCTAGATAAATTTTGTTGCTTGTTTTATTGGCAGAGCCCACAGCAACTGTCTCCCCTGAGGACAGTGCAGTAATGGAATGCTTGGGAAGGGGACCGCATTGTATGCCAAGTCGGGTAGAGCCACCACTAGAATACCACACGGAGGATGGGCCGGCATTGAACACATCATCAAGGATGCCAAGAGCAGGTGAGTGGAAGAGAGCCAGGGCAGGGTTAGTGTGTACCTAGGCCTCGGTCCAGACTTGTCAGGCCAACAGCCTGGGAATGGGTTTGTTATTTCTAGCCAGTTGCTTCCTGCTTCTTTGCCTTCTGCTTGCTTTGAAGAGGCCAGTCCAGGTGGTGTTTGTCAAGTCAGGTTTAAAGCAAATGTATCCCTTACCCTTATTTCCTAAATATAATGAATAATTTTAAAAACTGGCATAAAAAGGTTAAACCTGGGTAACAACTCTTGTCAAAAACTCCAGCCCCTGAAAATCTCCACAATTGTGTGAGTCAAAAAGTGAATGCTTTCAAGCAGGATGACTCATTGATTTTATGCGGACACCTGTAGCTTCTTACCTAACGCAGGTCTAGAGTGTGTTTCACCTTGTTTGAGGAACCTATCATTATCATCTCTTGATCCAGCTACATGACTGTTTCACACACTGCCACAGACCTCCCTGTGGCTATTTGAGTAACTGAGCTGGAAAGTCTATAACCTGTCATCTTTGGGCCCAAGAAATGAAGAGAGAGAAAGAATATATTTGTATGGACTTCCTGTTCATCCAGTGGTTAAGACTCTGCACTTCCAATGCAAGAGGTCGAGGAGCCAAGGTCTTGAGGCACAGCCAAAAGAAAAAGAAGCACATTTGCATGACAGTAGTCTCATAAGATGATCCCTACTGAAGCGGGTATTTTGGGTGAGTGATATGACTGTCCTCTATTAGATGGCTTTTCAAATTTTCATTATAGGCCTCAGTAAAGTTAAGTGATTTCTCATCCCTGAGATATGCACTCACTTTCTGTCAATATCTTAAATCAGCATCAAGATGGGATGACTGCTTCTACTTTCATCTGGCCTTCTGGCTCATGGAGATATTTGCAGTTTTGTAGAAATTTAAATGACCCACACTCCTCAAAAAGCCAAGAATGTCACAAAATTTTGTCTATTTCAGTCTCGCTAACACTTCCAATAATGGTGACAAGGAATGTGAGTTTAAATGTCAGTTCTTTGAACAGAGTTCCCTGTTCTGAAAGATGCCTTCATTTTGCAGCTTCCTTTCTTGAGCCTTGAAAACCTGCAAAAAATCTGCTAGGACAGAAATTACTAAGAGTTTCTTCTGTTTCCAGCAGTATTGCAGATAAGTTACTCCAGGCAACCTTCCCTCTGAAATGACTAAACATGCTGGATAAGGTTTTTAAAAATCATTGACAATGCATCACTGAACTGGTGATAAAGAAGGCATCCACAGAGAGCAGACATCCAGTGAGGGCAGGAATGTAGAGATGGAAGGAGGCTCGGAAACTGGCTTTCACCCTGGGGGCAGGAGTTGACTCTGGCCCCTTGAAGTTTCTGCTTTGACAACTGTGGGGGTGGGGTGGTGGTGCTGGGACAGAGAGACAAAGACAAGAGCTCACCCAACGTGGAAATCTACTAACAGACCCTGCAGAAAGCTGGGATACCAAAGGATGATGTTCACTGTAAAGGTCTACTGGAAATACACCCTCCTCACAGATGGAGACAGCAAGGAAAAAGGCAGCCTCCAGCATGACTCTAGGTGGAAAGGAGAACAACTCGATTCCAAACATTCATAGCCAACAGCTGTCTCTTCTGAAGATTTCCTATCCAAATTCACCCTATTTATGTTGTCCTGTGGGCTTCCCGGGTAGCTCAACGGTGAAGAATCCGCCTGTAATGCAGGAGATACAGAAGACATGGGTTCAGTCCTTGGGTCGGAAAGATCCCCTGGAGGAGGGCATGGTAACCCAATCTAGTATTCTTGCCTGGAGAATCCCATGGACTGAAGAGGCTGCTGGGCTCAGTTCTATGGTCACAAAGTGTTGAACACAACTGAAGCAACTGAGCACACACACCTTGTCCTACAAACCTCGATGAAGTAAGTGAAAGTGTCATGGGTCAGTAATGCCTGCAGTAGTCTAGATAAAGCCAACACAAATCCTTGTTGGATAAGCCAAAAGGAATTATATATCAATCCTCAAAGAATTTGCACAAATGAAATATGAGTCTACGGTCAGTCAAATACATGTGCACAAGTACACACACACACATACACACACATGCAAATTATAAGTCACTGCATGGAAGAGTCATCAGAAATAACACACAGTAAAATTAAAGCCGCAAAAATTTTCAATATTGTACAGAGGCTAAAAATTAAGTATGATTTAATTGTTTGAAACTATAAAAGAGAGTAAAAGTATAACTGCTGCTGCTGCTAAGTCACTTCAGTCATGTTCAACTCTATGCAACTCCATAGATGGCAGCCCAGTAGGCTCCTTTGTCCCTGGGATTCTCCAGGCAAGAATACTGGAGTGGGTTGCCATTTCAGATGATAAAAAATAATAGAGGTAGGGAAAGAAAAACTATTCATTTTATTAGTAAAAATATAACAGTTAAAAAGGAAAGTTTAAAGGACTTACTGGTGGCACAAGAGGCCCAATTCAAGACAAAGTGAAGAAGAAAATGGATTTGAAGAAACTGCTCAAAATGTAGCATAGAGAGACAAAAAGAGGGAACATATGAAAGATTACTAAGATAAAGAGCAGAATGAAATCATATATACATTGACTGGCAGTTTATTTATAAGAGAGAATGAGACAGAGGAGATAGTCAAAGAGATAGAGTTTCTACAATTGTTGCAAGATACCAATCTTCATATTCAGAAATCTGAAGGAGGTATCAGTTCAGTTCAGTTCAGTCACTCAGTTGTGTCTGACTCTTTGCAACCCCATGAACCGCAGCATGCCAGGCCTCCCTGTCTATCACCAACTCCCAGAGTTCACCCAAACCCATGTCCATTGAGTCAGTGATGCCATCTAACATCTCATTCTCTGTCATCCCCTTCTCCTCCTGCTTTCAATCTTTCCCAGTATCAGGGTCTTTTCAAATGAGGCAGCTGTTCGCATCAGGTGGCCAAAATATTGGAGTTTCAGCTTTAGCATCAGTCCTTCCAATGAACACCCAGGACTGATTTCCTTTAGGATGGACTGGTTGGATCTCCTTGCAGTCCAAGGGACTCTCAAGAGTCTTCTCCAACTCCACAGTTCAAAAGCACCAATTCTTCTGTGCTCAGCTTTCTCTGTAGTCCAACTCTCAAATCCATACATGACTACTGGAAAAGCCATAGCCTTGACTAGACAAACCTTTATTGACAAAGTAATGTCTCTGCTTTTTAATATGCTGTCTAGGTTAGGGTTAGTGGTCATATATTAGCTTCTTTAAAATAATTACCATTGAGTGTAAGCACTGTAATAACATTTTATATGCAGAGTAATTTTATAGTCATAGACTCAGGCTTCTGAAAACTTATCTTTACCTATGTAAAACTCGATGCTGTGTTCCATCTCTAAGTCCTATTTTGTGTGATATAGACATTTAATCCAGTGACTTCTACATGAACTCAATCTGTTTAACTGACTTGTTGAAATCCTCTTCTCACTGTTCCCCTGCCCTTGCTCTCCTGGAGGTATCTGTCTGTAGGGTGGGAGCTGTCAGTTTCTTGATCAAGGTCAACAGTTCTCAACCCTGGTGGCTCTTACCCTCTACCAATGTGCTTTTGAAATATGGCAAAGCCCGAGTCTGTCATCCGCATGGCTAGAAGTCACTACTCTAAGCCCTGTGGGGATCCTCTACTGCAGATCAGCCTCATCTCATCTGGTTCTCAGCCTTGACTGAACAGCTGCTGCTGCTGCTGCTGTGCGACCCCATAGACGGCAGCCCACCAGGCTCGCCCGTCCCTGGGATTCTCCAGGCAAGAACACTGGAGTGGGTTGCCATTTCCTTCTCTAATATATGAAAGTGAAAAGTGAAAGTGAAGTCTTCTAGTTGTTTCTGACTCTTAGCACCCCATGGACTCCTCTGTCCACCAGGCAGCCCACCAAGACTCCTCCATCCATGGGATTCTCCCAGCAAGAGTACTGGAGTGGGTTGCCATTGCCTTCTCCGAACAGCAGCCTTCTCTAAATTTAATGTGTATATGTGATCCCTGAGATTGTTTTTCTAGTTGTATATTACAGTACAGAAGGTCTGGGGCCTGAGACTCCACATTTCTAACACCCACCCAAGTGATGTTGATGCGGCTGGTCTGTGGACCCCACTTAGAGTAAGTAGCAAGAGTGTAAGAACAAACTGAATCAATGCTTCGCAACCTTGATTCCACGTGGCAATTACACAGGAAACTTTAAAACCTAGTCATGCCTGGATATCATTATGTGTTCAAGATTGCGATTAATTGTACTGAGATGTGGTCCAGGCATTGAGAAGTTTAGTAGCCCCCAAGATTGAGAGTGTGCATGCTAGGTTATCTTCAGTTGTGTCTGATTCTTTGTGACCCTGTGGACTGAAGCCCACCAAGATCCTCTGTCCGTGGGATTCTCCAGGCAAGAATACTGGAGTGGGTTGCCACGCCCTCCTCAAAGTGCCACCTGAAAGTGAAGTCGCTCAGTCGTGTCCAACTCTTTGTGACCCCGTGGACTGTAGCCTACTAGGCTCCTCTCTCCATGGGATTCTCCAGGCAAGAATACTGGAGTGGGTTGCCATTTCCTTCTCCAGGGGAGCTTCCCAACCCAGGGATCGAACCCAGGTCTCCTGCATAGCAGGCAGATGCTTTAACCTCTGAGCCACCAGGGAAGCCCACCTAAGTGCTGCCTGGCAAGCCCCAAATAATGACCTATGTGAAAGCAAAAATCATTCAGCCGTGTCCGACTCTTTGTGACCCCATGGACTATTCAGTCCATGGCATTCTCCAGGCCAGAATACCGGAGTGTGTAGCCTGTTCCCTTCTCCAGGGGATCTTCCCAACACTGGGATTGAACCCAGGTCTTCCGCATTGTGGGCGGGTTCTTTACCAGCTGAGCCACCAGGGAGCCCAATAATAACCTAGGATGATGGTAAATTTTGTGTTAAATTGGCTGGATCGCAGGATGCCCAGATATCTGGTTAATTGTTTCTGAATGTGCCTGTGGGCATGTTTCAGAAGAGATTAGCATTTGAATTGCTAGAATGAATAAAGCACAATGACCCACTCCTCCCAGAGTGTGTGGGCCTCTTCCAATCCTTTGGGGGCTTGTATAGAACAAAAACTGGGAGGATGGGAGGATGGGCTCACCCTCTGCCTGACTATGCAGCTGGACATCAATTGTCTCCTGCCCATCCACTCCTGGTTCTCAGGGCTTCCATCTCTGGCTGGAGTTTCTGCCATTACCTCTCCTGTTCTCTGGCTTTTGAACTACACTGCCAGCCTCTTTGGGTCTCCAGCTTGCAGATGGTAGACCATGGGGCTCCTAAGCCTCCATAATCACATGAGCCAACATAATATAGTAAATCTCTTTCTACATATAAATACACATCCTGGTTTGTTTCTCTGGAGAACTCTGAGTAACTCACCTAGCAACCTGCTGACGCTAACTGTTCCCCAGGCACTCGTGCTGAGGGTCTGCTCAGACAGCGGCTGCCTGCCCCACCTCATCCTTGTTCCCACTCTAAAGCAGCCTCTCATTGCTGTTTGCTCTCACTCTTGCACCAAATAATGTTTTCCTCCCACTTGGGGACCCTGGGACCTTTGAGATGAGCTGCAGCCCCACCGCTCATCTGGAAGACGCTGGCATCTTGGGATGGTCAGTAATCACTCATCCTGTCCCTCACTATCCTTCAGCCAAAGGTCTCTGGGGCTTCTGGGGGACTTGGGAGGGTATTTTTCTGCTCTCACATCCCCAAACTTCAAATAGGAGCTCTTTTCCTGTGCTCTCAGACTTTCTCTTGGTAGGACCTGGAGACCCATCTAAGTTCTCTTGATTTCTCCTCCAATGCTCACCTCCCCTTCAGCTGAGAGAGAGAGTCCTTATCTCTAGGAGGGAGTATAAGCTATTTACGTTCACACTCACTTTGTGTCTGCTTTGTCTTATTGTATTAAGATCCCTTTTTAACTTAAAAGCAAAGAAACTGGTACGAAGATACAGGGATCGTGTGTAACTTAGCCAAGGACGCACAGAAACCAGGCAGCTGACACTCAGCACCCGCACGTCCAGAACCATCACACCAGCCTCCCTGTCCCCATGCACTGTGTTTCCTAAGCGAGTGAACATCTGGCGCCTTTAAACTACACAGAAACTCCACGTGTAGCTCAAAGGGCTTCTGAAGTCTGTAGCTGGAGAAGAAAATGAATTCAACAGCCAGACGGGAAAAAACATGCTGTCTTCCTTCCTTTTCGCCTTAAACAACCCGTGAGTATATGAGGAGCACAAAAAGCGTTACTCACCAGAATCTTCTAGTTGTGTATGCAGTGAACTAAAAGAAGAAAAAAATTTAACCATATCGTCAAAAGATTCATAAGTTAATCGTGACCTAATGGCAAAAGCTCAACTCTTAGAACCTCTGTTCAAACCTCCGTTCTGACAGTAAGTGTTCCTGAAGCTCTGTGTGAAAAATATGACATAAAATGTGGATGTACTAATAAAGATTAGAGGGGATAAAGCTATGTAGTCACATTAAAAGCAATGTTACAGATTCTTATTCCTTTGACAGTCATCTCAGATTGTCAGGCTCTAATCAACAATGATGTGAATTCAGCTGTGAATCAAAGATATTTTTACAATTCACATTCTTATATATATTCTGGTTTACTTGAGGCAAAGAGTGATGGTAGATAATTCCAGCTGTGTCTACACAAGACAAATGTTTTAGGCTGAACAATCCATTATAACTGGGAAAACTGGGCTTTTAAAATTTTTTCTATTCATCTTCCATGATTCCTGAGTATTTGGAAAGTTATAACATGAAAATATTTTGAAGCAGATAAAATTCACATCATTATGAAATCTCTCAGAAGTAAAAATTCAAGGCAGTAAAAATAGCAATTCTAGAACAAATCTTTTCAGAACCAAAAATATTTATTGCAAGAAGCTTTGTTCTCTTACTTCTAGCCCTACAGCTGTGAGAAGTTACAGGGAGTAGGGTGATAAGCGATCAGATAATAAAGCTCTTGTCACCTAAGGACTCACGCATTGAGAGCAACCACGGAATTACTGAAGTCTTCTGGATTCCTAAAGAGGAACAGAGAGCTAGAAATTATTTTCCATGTTTTCATGATGTTGGCGAAATAATTTGGTCATAAGCCTCTCCTTATTACAACATATTAAGTGTTTTTTAAAAACATTCAATATGACTATTTAATGTTCTCCTTGTAATCACTCCTTCTACATGTATCCAGGTGCCTGTAAGTCTATGTTTTTCCAGTAGTTTGATTTCTAATATTTCTCATGTGTGGCACGATCAAGAATTTTCAATAAGATAACACTATTAATAAGTGCTAGAGAAAAGAAACATTCTTTATGTTTATGAAGCTTTTTAGGAGTTCAAAGCTTGTTTCTTTTGTCTGCACATGGCTATCTATATAAAATATATATATAGGCTTCCTTGGTGGCTCAGAGGTTAAAGCGTCTGCCTCCAATGTGGGAGACCCGGGTTCGATCCCGGGGTTGGAAAGATCCTCTGGAGAAGGAAATGGCAATCCACTCCAGTATTCTTGCCTGGAGAATCCCATGGATGGAGAAGCCTAGTAGGTTACAGTCCATGGGGTCGCAAAGAGTCAGACATGACTGAGCGACTTCACCTCACCTCAGATATATATGTATTTCCCCCTTAAGAGGTTTCCTTAGGAGGAATTAAAGAACTTCAGTGTGAAATGATGTGGCTCAGTGGTAAAGAATCCACCTGCCAAGGTTCAATCGCTGGGTCGGGAAGATCCCCTGGAGGAGGAAATGGCAACCCACTCCAGCACTCTGGCCTGGGAAATCCCATGGACAGAAGAGCCTGGCAGTTAACAGTCTATGAGTTCAAAGAGTTGGACAGAACTTCGACTAAGGTCCGTCTAGTCAAGGCTATGGTTTTTCCTGTGGTCATGTATGGATGTGAGAGTTGGACTGTGAAGAAGGCTGAGCGCCGAAGAATTGATGCTTTTGAACTGTGGTGTTGGAGAAGACTCTTGAGAGTCCCTTGGACTGCAAGGAGATCCAACCAGTCCATTCTGAAGGAGATCAACCCTGGGATTTCTTTGGAAGGAATGATGCTAAAACTGAAGCTCCAGTACTTTGGGCACCTTATGCGAAGAGTTGACTCATTGGAAAAGACCCTGATGCTGGGAGGGATTGGGGGCAGGAGGAGAAAGGGACGACCGAGGATGAGATGGCTGGATGGCATCACAGACTCAATGGACGTGAGTCTGAGTGAACTCCGGGAGTTGGTGATGGACAGGGAGGCCTGGCGTACTGCGATTCATGGGGTCGCAAAGAGTCGGACACGACTGCGCGACTGAACTGAACTGAGAACTGAAATGACTCAGGACAGAGCGATGGGACAGCACAAGGGCTGAGGGACTGACTGCATATACTGGAGTCCAGCAGATTTTCCATTGGCCCCTGCCTCCTCCCTTCATTGCAATAACTTGGAGGGAAATGGGGATTGATTGGTGTTACAGTGAGCAAACCTTCCCTGCTGCTGCTGCTAAGTTGCTTCAGTCGTGTCCGACTCTGTGCGACCCCATAGACGACAGCCCACCAGGCTCCCCGTCCCTGGGATTCTCCAGGCAAGAACACTGGAGTAGGTTGACATTTCCTTCTCCAGTGCATGAAAGTGAAAAGTGAAACTGAAGTCGCTCAGTCATGTTCAACTCCTAGCGACCCCATGGACTGCAGCCTACCAGCCTCCTTCGTCCATGGGTTTTTCCAGGCATGAGTACTGGAGTGGGGTGCCATCGCCCTAGGCACTACTGAATCAATTATTTCTCATCTGGTCCCATCACTTCATGGGAAATAGATGGGGAAACAGTAGAAACAGTGTCAGACTTTGTTTTGGGGGGGCTCCAAAATCACTGCAGATGGTGACTGCAGCCATGAAATTAAAAGACGCTTACTCCTTGGAAGAAAAGTTATGACCAACCTAGATAGTATATTCAAAAATAGAGACATTACTTTGCCGTGAACACAATGCCTAGTGAGCCCAGCCCCAGGACCCTGACTCCCCAAGCTGGAGCCCATAAAACCAAGAGCAGCAGGCAGCATGGTGGTCTTTCCTCTGGCTATTTCAAAAACACCTAGAAAACTCTCTACCTCCAGCTAGAATTTATGTTGCGATGGAAGGTCAGAGAGGAGAGGTCAGCCCTGGGGTAAGAAGATGCACTTCTGGCAGAGTCTGTAGGGCAAGAGGTAGAAAACCCCAGTGGCTCTGTGACTTCCATGCTCCGTGTCACAGAGAAGCCTGAGGCCAAGAAGACCACAGCCCTATTTTTCTCTGCTTTGGTCAGTCTGCGACTGGACTGTTTGGCTTTTGATTTTGCAGGAGATCTGGAGCTCACGCTTCCAGGATCCCCCTGTTCAGAGGAGGGCTAGGGAGGACTCTCCCTCCCAACCACATCTGGGAGGGAGAGTCAAGCACTGACCTGCGGATGACTGGCCCAGAGCGTCTTACACACTGAACTCAAACCTCCCCAGGGCAGCAGACAGCAGAGAGCAGGGTGAGCCCCAGGCTGCAGGGCTGAGACCCCTAAGTCAACGTTACAGGAAAGTGGCCTTTCCCTAGGGAAGCTGGAAACAGTGCTTTTCTAAATGAGCAACGCCCTGTATTTGGAAGAGTCTAGGCAGGAGCAGAATTCTCTGGAAGGAACCCATCAGTGGGAACTTGGACTCAGCTGACTTGGACATCTCTCCCACTCAAGGAGCCCTGGGTTCTGAGTCTGTGGATGGGCTGAGTTGATTACTGAGGGAGGGTCTGGCAGTAAACATCCTGCCCCCAGCATTCCTGAATGGCTTTCATGCTAGGCTTTGATGGGAGAACAATAATCCCATGCTCAGACCAAAACATCTTGTGGTGGGGCCTGTGCTGTGAATACATCCTTCATCCCTCCCGCCACCCTTCCAGCTCCCCATAAGGACTCACTGGGCTGGCAGCAGGGGGCTGGAGGGGGAGTGGAGGCTTGCCCAGCACCTGCCCCAGCCCCAGCTGGGGTGTCTCAGGCCTCTGTTAGAGGGGGCAGCTGGCATCTGGAATTGTCTAATGTGACTTCCAGTTTCTTGGAATCCTCCCTAATAGCCATGACTTCCGGGGGTTCTATGAAGGAACCGCAAGAGACCACGGCCTTCTTGATGCCTCTCCAAGATGTTAATCTTAGGAGTGATGACGTTTCAGATGAAGTCACTTCTAAGAGAAACCCCTTCCCATTTTTTTAGTTTCTGGATAAACAGTAGAAACAGTGTCAGACTTTATTTTGGGGGGGCTCCAAAATCACTGCAGATGGTGACTGCAGCCATGAAATTAAAAGACGCTTACTCCTTGGAAGAAAAGTTATGACCAACCTAGATAGTATATTCAAAAATAGAGACATTACTTTGCCGACTAAGGTCCGTCTAGTCAAGGCTATGGTTTTTCCAGTAGTCCTGTACAGATGTGAGAGTTGGACTGTGAAGAAGGCTGAGCGCAGAAGAATTGATGCTTTTGAACTGTGGTGTTGGAGAAGACTCTTGAGATTCGCTTGGACTGCAAGGAGATCCAACCAGTCCATTCTGAAGGAGATCAACCCTGGGATTTCTTTGGAAGGAATGATGCTAAAACTGAAGATCCAGTACTTTGGCCACCTCATGCAAAGAGTTGACTCATTGGAAAAGACCCTGATGCTGGGAGGGATTGGGGGCAGGAGGAGAAGGGGACGACTGAGGATGAGATGGCTGGATGGCATCACGGACTCATGGATGTGAGTCTGAGTGAACTCTGGGAGATGGTGATGGACAGGGAGGCCTGGCGTGCTGTGATTCATGGGGTCGCAAAGAGTCGGACACGACTGAGCGACTGAACTGAACCGATACCTCTGAAACCCCAAACGCCCACCCTCAATTACGGTCTATCTGCTTAAGCTTCTAACACCCAGCATCCAACACCTACCCTCAATTAAGGCCTATCTGCTCAAGCTTCCCAGGTGGTACTAGTGGTAAAGAACCTGCCTGCCATTGCAGGAGACATAAGAGACGTGTGTTCTATCTCCAGATCAGAAAGATTCCCCCTAGAGGAGGGCAAGGTAACCCACTCCAGTATTCTTGCCTGGAGAATCCCATGGACAGAGAAGCCTGGAAGGCTACAGCCCACAGGATGGAAAAGAGTCAGACACAACTGAAGCGACTTAGCATGCACACACGCTCAGTCACAATAGTTCAACCAGAGCTGACATGCTCTTCTTGTATCCTCTGCTTATACTTACCTCAATGGATGGCAGTTACCTATTTACTTTGATCTATTCTGCTAAAATATGAGCTCAGAATTCCTTGGGCTCAATAGTCATGTATGATTTGTTGTTGTATCCTTAATGCTTAGATCTGAGCCAGGTATACAGGAAACTCAGGGCCAGAGTGTACTGCAAGGATAATGTGCAGGGAGATCAGGGAGTCAGCGATGGGAGATAGTGGCACAGCCCAGACTGAGATCTCACATGTTAGCATCTACCTCTGTGTCCGTATGCTCTGGAGAATTCCACAAACAGGAGCCTGGTGGGCTACAGTCCAGGCGGTCGCAAAGAGTCAGATGTGACTGAGTAACTCACACACACACACACACACACACACATACACACACACCCCCTCGGTGTCCAGGACACTTTTGCATTGTCTAGACTAACAAAGCATCCGTGGGAGATGGCTCTTGACATATTTTTGTTGGTGAAAGAACGGCTTGTCACTTACTCAGAATGACCCCAGTTTGCATTTTTGCTCAATCAAAGCTGTTACTGTGATTGGAAAAACTTTTGCAAACTGCAAGGTCAAACTCCAAGTAATTGCTAAGGAGATTTTTTTCCCCCATTTTCTCTTTCATCTCTTATGTAAAAAGATAAGCAAGAGTATTTCCTTCCACAGAAATGATAACAATTAAGACCTGGCTTCACCGTTTCCCAAAGCAAGAACTTTCTCTTTGCAAGAAAACAAAAGTTATCCCAGTGTGCAAAGTGTGCAAAGCTTAATGCTCACCATAGAAATGAAGTCTTTAAAGAAAATTGGATTTTAATCATTGCCCTGTTGTAATGCTGGCAGAGCAATCTGTGGTCAAGGAGGGGCTGCTATACACCAGAGAACCAAAGGCTAGAAGAGCTATCATTCCTGCTCACCTACCTTTTGTGAATTCACACAATGAATTATGTTTCATTTTTATGCTTCACAAAAACTTCCAGAAAAGACAGATTTCTAACAAAAACAAAATCTCTTCCTTCGTTAAAAAAAAAACCTCTTTCACATAAGCAAAGCTTTTATTTCAGCTTTTACAATACTCTATGCCCTTCTTTGCTTTGTCCTGAAATCTTATAAAACCGAGATTTCGTTCTTTTATAATTCATGGCATGTGATGTTTTTGGCCCTTGAATTTTCTTTAGACAAGGAAAGTGATTATACAGTTCAGATCTATTGGAGCAGAGAGTCTTTATTTTTCTATGAAACCTGAGGATTTAGACTTTTCCTGATAAAGTAAGGTACCAATATGCTGCTGTTTCAGAGCAAAGTCCAACAAAAAAATATAATCCAGTGTCACGGTTTTTAAACTTAACTAGATGAGAAAGCAAACTAAATCAATAAAAAGTTTGAGTTATTGACTCCACTTAAAAGAAATACAATTTTATTTGCTTTCAAGCACATGTAAACTCATGTTAGGTTAGTCAAATGGTATCTGATGAAGGTTCTTTCCTCAAAGAACTTTAGCAAATAAAGTTGCTTTACTTGCTTTAGCAGATAAACAAGGATGAAGTGCAATTATCACATTCATTGACTAATTAGTATTCTTCAATACCCTGGTTTATTTTCATTTCACAACCATCCTGCTTGTGTAGGAGCAAACTTCTCAGGTTTATTTACTTAAGTAATTTGACTAGTGTCTATATAATTCTTTTTTACACTGTTAATTTGCTTAGCACAGTATGATTTCAACCTTACCACTTTATAGTCAAGGCTTAGAGCAGGGGTCCTCAACCTTTGTGGCTCCGGGGACCAGTTTCACGGAAGACAATTTTCCCACAGATGGGGTGGGGATGGTTTCAGGGTGATTCAAGCACATTACATTTAGAGTGTATTTTAGTACTACCTTTACTACATCAGCTCCATCTCAGATCATCAGGCATCAGATCCTGAAACTTGGGGATCCCTGGTTCAGAGGGAATCTATGCATAAGAGGGATCTGCGGCTAAATAATCTTTGACTCTGCTTTGATGGTGCCCTTCAGCCAAGTGTGATTTAGTAGAGGGAAAAATTAAAAGATCTGGGTGGGAAACAAATGACAAACCCTCTCTGACTGTGTGTGCTCATTTGTTTGGGACCGATCCATACCTCCAGAGATTGTGGTAGGATGACATAGGCTTGTGAAATTGCTCTTTATACAGAAAAGCACTATTCAATGTTGGGTATTATCACTATTTCAAAATCTGGATTGCTGAAGTTCAAGTTAATAAGAGTTTTTTTTTTTTTTTTTCCATGCATGGAAAGAACTTGTTTACAAGGGTGAAGAGCTTCCTGTGAGTATGGAAGCTTATCAGGAACTCCTCTACCATTTCCAGGAGCCCAGAGGGCTACCTTGTTTGCAAAGTGTTATCAAGGAGGGGGTGTTCAGAAAAACAAACTCACCTCTCCTGGGTGGCCAGATTAATGTCTGTCTTCTCCCAAAACCTCCTGGGATAACTTTATCTCAGTTATCTCTCTGCCTCAGAATGACTAGAGCCTTCCATTAGATTTAATTCAACAATTACTGATAACCTGCTAGGGAAAAGTTCACTTTGTTGGGTGCCGGGGGGAGGGTGAGGGTGGTGAGATCTGAGATGGAGAGAGGGCTCAAGGGCAGAGCCCGCAGTCCACCAGCCTGGCCCTCAGGAGTTCACGGTCTGCAGACGGACATTTGTTGGACATTCACACCCTATCAGGCAAGTAGGGGTAAATGCAAAGTACAGATATAAGACGTGTATACAAAGGAGAGATCAATTAGGACTAGGAATGCCCAGAAAGGGTTCCAAGAGGAGATGGGATTCTAGCCATATCTTTAAAAATGTTTGAGATCTGGGGAAGAGGTTAGGAAGCTGACTAGGACACTAAATAGAAGCTCTATCAGCTTCCTAGGGCTGCTATAGGAAATTGCCACAAACTTGGTGGCCTGTAAAAATAGAACTGTATTCTCTCATGCTTTTGGAAGCCAGAAGTCTGAGATTAGTATCGCTGGGCTAGAATCAAGGATCAACAGGGCTCTCGTTCTTCCCAGAGGCTCTAGGTTCTAAGATGACGTCCTGGCCTCTTTCGGTTTTAGTGGCTCTGACATTCCTTGGCTTGTGGCTGCCTCACTCCAGTCCTTAGGGTCAACATCCTCAAATCTTTCTGCTTTGTCTTCATATCACCTTCTCCTCTGTGTGTTAAAACTCTTTCTGTCTCCCTGTTATAAGGGTATGTGTGACTGCATTTAGGGCTTATCTGGATAATCCAGGATAGTCTCCCAATGTAGAGATGCTTAATTTAATCACATTTGCAAAACATTTTTTCCATCTAGGATAATGTTCACAGGTCCCATTGATTAAGACATGAATATCTTCTAGGGACTACTTTTCAGCCTATCATGGAGAGGTTCTTATGACCAACCCCAGAGATCCTCTATTATTAATATTAATGGGATGATTATCTAGTGTGTAGATTATTTGGGCTTTTGCTTTTCTTCTCCATTTCTCTTTTTTTCTGCCCCATTACCCTAGGAGTTGGGAGATGAGGCACAAAGAAATCAATTTAACAATTATCAGCTCTGGTCAAACATTGATGAAGAGCTTCATTAGATGCTCAGTGAAAATACTATTACCTGAGATTTATTTATTTATTGCCTAATTAAACTCAGCTAATCAAGAATCAATGATATTCCTGCAGTAGAGAACACAGAGGTAGGTCAAATAAATCCTGCATTTTCTTTCTGCCTTTTCTTTAGGCTTTTCTATTGCTAGTTTAGCAAACTGAAAATTAATGAGCCATGAAGAAGTGGATTGTGAAATACTGACCTAAGAGACAGATTCTATTTTGGACTGTTTACTCTGGATTTGCTCTGATCAGTCACTTCACTTCGTTGTAGAAAGTTTTAAAAAATGAAAAGAATGGTTATATTTATTTTCTGTGTATTGCATTTTTGAAAAAAAAGTAAAAGTGTTGGTTGCTCAGTTGTGTCTGACTTTGCAACCTCATGGAATTTCTCCAGGCGAGAATACTGGAGTGGGTAGCCATTCCCTTCTCCCGCAGATCTTCCCAACCCAGGGATTGAACCTGGATCTGTTGCACTGAGGAAGATTCTTTACCTTCTGAACCAAAAGATAGCAGATCTAATGGACTCATTTTGTACAAAAGCTCTAGAAAGTAAAATATTCTAAGGTGCTTGAGGAGGAAACAGCAACCCACTCTAGTATTCTTGCCCGGAAAGTCCGTGGACAGAGAAACCTGGAGGTCTACAGTCCATAGTGTTGCAAAGAATCAGACACGACTGTAGTGATTTAGCACAGCATACAAGGTGTTTCTAAAGAAATATTTAAAGCTGTCGGTTTAAATATTTGTACATTCATTCATTCACTTAACTGTTTGTTCAGCAACTATTTACCCAATGCCAACTGTGTGTCTGACATTGTTCTGGATGTTGGGTATTTTAAAAGCTGAACGTGCCTTGTAGTACTCTACAAGCATGGCTTAAATACTGGGATAACCTCTAGTTTAATTAACAGACATTGGTTTGCACTCCTAAGAAGAAGGAGGGTTAGAGAAATCTGAGTCAATAGTGGCCTTCTCTTGCTCCTTTGTTTCAGGCAGCACAGCAATGGTGTGCGCAGATAGAAGTACCTCTTCTCAATTCCTCCCAGACTGGATGATGCATCAGAAACAGCTTTACAGCAGGCCTATTCTGCCAACTAGGATGGAGACTGGAAGGCATGCCTTTGGAGAGTTTAAATTTATGTTTCAACAACCCCATGTGAAATAAAGGTCTGGTTGATTAATCAGTTTCTTGAGTCAGTGAAGAGAGCCAGTCAAAATTATTCTAACTCTGGAAGGAATTTCTTACCTGAATCAGTCAGTTCAGTTCAGTTCAGTCACTCAGTTGTGTGCAATTCTTTGCGAACCCATGAATCACAGCACACCAGGCCTCCCTGTCCATCACCATCTCCCGGAGTTCACCCAGACTCACGCCCATCGAGTCAGTGATGCCATCCAGCCATTTCATCCTCTGTCATCCCCTTCTCCTCCTGCCCCCAATCCCTCCCAGCATCAGGGTCTTTCCCAATGAGTCAACCCTTTGCATGAGGTGGCCAAAGTACTGGAGTTTCAGCTTTAGCATCATTTCTTCCAAAGAAATCCCAGGGCTGATCTCCTTCAGAATGGACTGGTTGGATCTCCTTGCAGTCCAAGGGATTCTCAAGAGTCTTCTCCAACACCACAGTTCAAAAGCATCAATTTTTCAGCACTCAGCCTTCTTCACAGTCCAACTCTCACATCCATACGTGACCACTGCTAAGTCACATCAGTCATGTCCGACTCTGTGCGACCCCATAGACGGCAGCCCACCAGGCTCCTCTGTCCCTAGGATTCTCCAGGCAAGAACACTGGAGTGGGTTGCCATTTCCTTCTCCAATGCATGAAAGTGGAAACTGAAAGGGAAGTCATTCAGTTGTGTCTGACTCGTAGCAACCCTGTGGACTGCAGCCTACCAGGCTCCTCCATCCACGGGATTTTCCAGGCAAGAACACTGGAGTGAGGTGCTATTGCCTTCTCTGATACATGACCACAGGAAAAACCATAGCCTTGACTAGACAGACCTTCGTCAGCAAAGTAATGTCTCTGCTTTTGAATATGCTATCTAGGTTGGTCATAACTTTTCTTCCAAGGAGTAAGCATCTTTTAATTTCATGGCTGCAGTCACCATCTGCAGTGATTTTGGAGCCCTCAAAAATAGTCTGACACTGTTTCCACTGTTTCCCCATCTATTTTCCATGAAGTGATGGGACTGGATGCCATGATCTTCGTTTTCTGAATGTTGAGTTTTAAGCCAACTTTTTCGCTTTCCTGTTTCACTTTCATCAAGAGACTTTTGAGTTCCTCTTCACTTTCTGCCATAATGGTGGTGTCATCTGCATATCTGAAGTTATTGATATTTCTCCTGGAAATCTTAATTCCAGCTTGTGTTTCTTCCAGCCCAGCGTTTCTCATGATGTACTCTGCATATAAGTTAAATAAGCAGGGGGACAATATACAGCCTTGACGTACTCCTTTTCCTATTTGGAACCAGTCTGTTGTTCCACGTCCAGTTCTAACTGTTGCTTCCTGACCTGCATACAGATTTCTCAAGAGGCAGGTCAGGTGGTCTGGTATTCCCATCTCTTTCTTAATGTTCCGGAGTCCACCGAGATCTACACAGTCAAAGGCTTTGGCATAGTCAATAAAGCAGAAATGTTTTTCTGGAACTCTCTTGCTTTTTCCATGATCCAGCGGATGTTGGCAATTTGATCTCTGGTTCCTCTGCCTTTTCTAAAACCAGCTTGAACATCAGGGAGTTCACGGTTCACNCACTGTTTCCCCATCTATTTCCCATGAAGTGATGGGACCAGATGCCATGATCTTCGTTTTCTGAATGTTGAGCTTTAAGCCAACTTTTTCACTCTCCTCTTTCACTTTCATCAAGAAGCTGTTTAGTTCCTCTTCACTTTCTGCCATAAGGCTGGTGTCATCTGTATATCTGAGGTTACTGATATTTCTCCCGCCAATCTTGATTCCAGCTTGTATTTCTTCCAGTCCAGTGTTTCTCATGATGTTCTCTGTATAGAAGTTAAATAAGCAGGGTGACAATATACAGCCTTGACGTATTCCTTTTCCTATTTGGAACCAGTCTGTTGTTCCATGTCCATTTCTAACTGTTGCTTCCTGACTTGCATACAGATTTCTCAAGAGGCAGGTCAGGTGGTCTGGTATTCCCATCTCTTTCAGAATTTTCCACAGTTGATTGTGATCCACACAGTTAAAGGCTTTGGCATAGTCAATAAAGCAGAAATAGATGTTTTTCTGGAACTCTCTTGCTTTTTCCATGACCCAGCGGATGTTGGCAATTCGATCTCTGGTTCCTCTGCCTTTTCTAAAACCAGCTTGAACCTCAGGGAGTTCACGGTTCACATATTGCTGAAGCCTGGCTTGGAGAATTTTGAGCGTTAGTTAGCTTTGTTTTCATTGCTGTATTCCCCAGTTGGCACCTTGCTTTAGTTTTGTTTTCTAGTTTGTGCTTTAGTTAGTTTTGTTCTTAACTGGTAGATATCATTTTGGGTTTCTTTTGTCCACTGGGTCAATCTATTGTACTTTATTTTTGTTGGATTGTTTTGATTTGCTTACGGCTGTATATGCATATGTGTGTATTCCATTATTTTAATTATTATTTGCCTGATTTTTGTCACCGCCATTTGGTGTTCACCTTTGGTTTCTTGTTTACGGGTATTTGTATTAATAACATTTAATGCCATAATAAACCATCTGTGGAATCTCTGTTACTGGCCCAAGATCAAGCCCTGAGCCTTCGGATTGGGAGCACTGACTCCAACACTCTAGACTACCGAAGAACTCCTAACCCTAAGGAGTATCAAATAGAATTCTCACAAAGGCAACCACTTCTATACAAGACCCAGCATCACCCAACTGCCAGTAGCATCCTGTGCGGACGCCTCATCCAAATAATAAACAAGACAAAAGTGCAAACCTTATCATCAGCAGACAAGATTACCCCTCACTTAGCCCTGCCCATCAGAGGGGAAAAAAAAACTCAGCACAAATCTCATACTACATGAAGCTTGCACAAACCAATGGACCAAACTTAGGAGGGCAGAAACCAAAAGGAAGAAAGAATTCAACCTTGAAACCAGGGAAAAGGAGACCTCAAACACAATAAGTTTTTAAAAAAAAAGAAAAGGTAGAGAAATACTGTACAAATGAAGGAACAAAGTAGAAACACACAAGTCCAAAGAAATAAAAAGAAATTAAAAAAAAAAAAAAAAGAAGCCTGCTTTTCCTCGAAGGAAGGTGACCTTGCACACACAACTGTTCATGCTGGTATAATGTCCTTGTCCTGCCCCCTTCCTCCTATAAAAGCCTTTCAATTTGCATAGCATCTCAGAGCCCCTTTCCCTCTGCTGGATAGGATGTTGTTTGATTCAGGAATCTCTGAATAAACTTTTAAGATCTTTAAAGCTTACCCAGGCAAATTTCATTTTTTAACAGAGTTTGTGGCAGCAATGGGATCTGGAGGAAACTTCTGACAACTTTGGGGACAACAAGAAACACAGGTGTTGGTAAGCACAAATCCCTTTAGTTCTCTGCCTTTCTTGCCATTTCCAAGGGCTGGGGTAAGTTCTCCTCAGTTCAGAGCTCTGTTCTCTTTGCACGGAACCACTAACGTACCTGGCTTTCCAGCCCAGGGCAGGTCAGCTTGAGTTAGCCGACAGTCCCAGATTCTGAGCTCTTGGCTCAGGCCCTGGATTCCATGTTGGGTTGGTAGTTCAGCCCACAGTGCCCTATTTGACTGGAGTCCCAGTCCACAGCCCGCATTCTTTGGGGACGTGCTGGTTCAGTCCTTTCGCCAGCCCCCAGGTCCATATCAGAATTGCTAGTGGTGTACGCGAGGCCTCCTCTTAGCCAGTCTGCAGTAACAACTCTTTGGTTATTGCTGGTGTGTTAACAGGAAGAAAGGCTATTTCTGATGGGAATCATAGAAGCCAAAAGCTGCAACACTGGTGGGCATGTACTGAGCACTTCAAAGCGTTTGGGCACTCACCGCCTAATTCCAAGACTCTTGTGTTAGAACACGCTGATCACAGAATGGGTTAGATCGACACTAGGTCCTGCATCAGCCTAAAGCCAATTTCCATGTAGTGAGGTGCCCTGCAAAACGACGCAAATTCTCAACCCAGTGGTGCATGCCTCTTAAGTATAATATTAACTTGGCTCCAAGAGACCCAGGGCTTTGCTGAAGAAATGGGATCCTGAAGTCCCCGCGAACTAAGGACACTAAGCATCCTTGCTTGTTTACGTCTAAGAACTATGGTCTCAGGCTAAGATGACCTAGAAGAACAACGGCTATTGAGACGAATGGTTTAAGACAAGGTCACTTAAGAAATTCACTTGAAAGCAAGGGCTCCCCAATCAAACAAACAATAGCTTTCCTGATTTAGCTGTCACGCAGAAGCCTCCAAAGGGCTTCAAAGCTCCAAAATAGCTTCATTAAGAGTCATTGGCAAAGGCTAATGAAAAATTAAAAGGTTTAAGATTCACACAAAATAACAGGCCACAAGCGTGACGTAACTCGTACCCCCTTCTCCGCCTGCCTTTATTCGCCGTTGTCACTGAGCACACCAGGCCGGTGGGCCAGAAGTGATCGGACGCTGCCCTCTCCTCAACCTCCTGTCTCAGCCAACCTTGCTGATTGCGACCCTGCCCAGGGCCGGAGTGACCTGGACAGAATGCTGCTGTGGGATCTAAACGCTCTTACCCTCTGCTAGGATGGTTCTACCAGGTCCTGTGGGTTGGCTCCAGTCCCCCAGGCAGACGTGTTGGAGGCATAGCTGTATGCGATACTTACGCCCCCACATTCATACAGTGTCAGAACAGAGGGTGGGATGGCCACAGGGAGCCCTGGGAAAGTAAGAGCAGTTTAGATACCAAGTGCAAACTGGAAAAACTACACCGAGCTGGAAAAACTGTGAGTCCCTGAAGCCTGTTGCCAAGAGGAACTAAGAGGTTCCTACATCTTGGGGTATGACTTAGATTACATGGAACTTGGCCGGAAGAAGGTGAGAGAGCCTGGGGGAAATCACAGCTTTAACTCTTTCTCTGATCATTATGAGTTGTACTGTCCAGATTCCTGTGGCATCAATGAGGTGATTACTATCCTAGAAGCTACCTGCTCTTGCCCGTGTAGTTTACAAATTGTTCCTTAGTGATCGTCAAGATTCTCCTCCCCCGGTCCTAAATATCCTCCACATTCTCATCATTATCAGAGGTTCACCAGCTCAGCGGGACCGCGTCCCAAAGGCGTGAAGTCTGAGTTCACAGGTCCACATGGTGCAGTCTTGGGCTTTGGCAGGGAAGTGAGCATTTAGGCCCAGGGTTCTGCACTGGCTTGGGAACTGGAGGAATATTAGAATATTTGGCAGCAACAGAGCAGCGACACCCATTCTGACACACGGCACCACCTGTCTCACTCTCTCTTCTGCTCCAGCCTGTGCAAGAGCCCTGCTTACCACTGCTCAGGGGGCCGAGTTGTTCCTCAGCATATGCAGGCTCAGAGACAAGATCCAGAACAGTACTAGGAGAGGGTGGTACTTGAAGACGATCAGAAAGTGAAAAGTTGAAGTCAAACACTGGTTGCAAAATTTCTGGTTTTTCACCACTTTCTCTTTTTAAAACAAGTGCCACCTGCTAACAAGGGGGGAAAAGGAATACACAACAGTCCTGTGATGTCTCATTTCTTAAATTGTGTACTGTTTGAGGATGGTAGTATGTGACAGCAGGCTTGTAGAGAGAAATGCATGTTTGTGCGGCATGCAGACGTATATTATAACTTTTGAAAGTGACGATTACTGTGGGATAAAACTGTATTGTTTCATTTATAAAAGAGTTAAGAAAGTGATGGCATATGAAGGCTTTATACCGATAGACAATAAATACAGAACATTTCAGACTGAGGCGGTTTTAGCTGCTGAGTCATTACTCATAGAAGCAGTGATGATTAGCTGGTATTTCAGTGGGCGTTTGTGCTGGGCTTAATCATTCAGTCGGGTCCAGCTCTTTGCACCCCATGGACTGAATGTAGCCCAGAATTCTCTGTCCACGGGAATTCTCCAGGCAAGAATACTGGAGTGGGTTGCCATGCCCTCCTTCTCGTGGGTGTTTACTGTTCTTCAAACATTTAAACCAAGCCTTTGACTGCTAATTATACTTATCTGTGTGTTTTGATCACTTCTGAGCTCAGGAGCTTCAAATTCTTCAGTGGTGTCTAGGGTTCTGGTAAATGAGAATTATCTTTTTTTTAGAAAAGGTAGAAAATAAGCCTCTAGAAGGTTGTTGTGAAGGATTGTGTGCTTAAAAAAAAAATGCTTGAAACCTCCATTTCATTTTAAAAATGGAACTATAGCTGATTTAAATATGGCATTCATTTCAGGTATATAGCATAGTTATTCAATATTTTTATATATTATATTTCAAGTTATTATAAATTATTGGCTATATTCCCTGTGCTGCACAGTATATCCTTTTAGCTTATTTAATTATATTTATTTACTTTTGGCTGCACTGCTTGGTTTGTAGGATCTTAATTCCCCAACCAAGGATTGAACCCAGGCTCTGGGCGGTGAGAGTGCAGAGTCCTAGCCACTGGACCACTAGGGAATTCCCCAGCTTACTTAGTTTATACACAGGATTTTATGCCTATTAACTTCCTACCCCTATTTCGTCCTTCCCACTACCCGCTCCCCATTGGCAGCCACTAGCTTATTCTCTATATCTGTGAATGTTTTATTATACTCATTCATTTTATCTTTTAGATTCCACATAAATGTGATAACAGACAATATTGTCTTTCTCTGTCTGACTGATTTCATTAAGCATTATACTCTCTGGCTCTATCCCTGCTATTTCAAATGGCAGAATTTCATTGATTTTAATGGTTGAGTAGTAGTCTATTACTATATATATGTGTGTGTGTTGGGGGATATATATATATACATATTTTCCAGGTGGCACAGTGGTGAAGATCCACCTGCCAATGCAGAGACGGAGGAGACACGGGTTCAATCGCTAGGTTGGAAAGATTCTCTGGAGGAGGAAATGGCAACCCACTCCAGTATTCTTGCCTGGAGAATTCCATGAACAGAGAAGCCTGGCGGGCTACAGACCACAAGGTTGCAAAGAGCTGGATGTGACTGAGCAGAGACGCACACACATATAAACACATATGTGTACAGACCCTGACGCTGGGAAAGATTGAGGGCAGGGGGAGAAAGGGGCGATCGAGAATGATGCTCGGGGGGCATCACCGACTCGACGGACGTGAGTTTGAGCAAGGTCCAGGAGTTGGTGCTGGACAGGGAGGCCTGGCGCGCTGCAGTCCGTGGGGTCACAAAGAGTCAGACACAACTGAGGGACTGAACTGAATACAGACACACGTTCATCTGTTGTTGATGGACCACATTCATTTTTTTAAGGGGTCAAGTTCAGTTGCTTCAACAAATGTCTTCTAACAGCAAAATCACGCAGTTCTCTGTGTAAACCGCAGGGTCGCTGTAGCTGTCTGCTTCAGTCTTATATTAAAACGATAGAAAAATAAAATAAGACCACCTGAGGCTGTGGGTGATCCTCTCCAGGGACCTTCCACTCCTTGGCCAAGGACCGAACGAAGGATTAAAGAATTTTCTAAACCCAGGGAAGATCCCCGAAAGCTTTCTGAACAATGCAGAGTCCTTACTGAGGCCCGTGACCCCAGGCTGCCAGGTCTGTAGCATCTTGTGCGCGTGCTGGCGGACCTGCCGCTGCTGAGTCGCTTCATTCGTGTCCGACTCTCTGCAACCCCATGAACTGTAGCCCGCAAGGCTCCTCTGTCCATGGGATTCTCCAGGCAAGAATACTGGAGTGGGTTGTCATGCCCTCCTCAGGGGATCTTCCCGACCTAGGGATCGAACCCACGTCTCTTATATCTCCTGGGTTGGCAGGTGTGTTCTTTACCACTAGCACCACCTGGGAAGCTCAAAAATGGATGCAGGAAGCAGAAGCTCAGAATCCAAGGATGATATCTGAGATCCTCAGTTTTCAACATGGTCTCCTTATGGACCAGAAAAAGCTTGCAAAATAACAGCTGATCTTTTAGAAGCTATTTCTCGTCTTTGTGCCTGCACTGATGGGTCTGTTATTCAAACACACAAATAAAACCGAGATGAATCTGTACCAGCCTTTAAAGCCCATTTGGAACCTCTCTTCCTATGGTGTTCGGGTTCTGTGCAATAAACGATGTTCGGCTGCCCTGTTTGTAAATGGATTATCTCTTGAGATTAGTGGTTCGATAAAAAGCAGAAAAGAGACTGGGAGGCCACTGATCTGACTGGACTTATGACTATAGCAGGGCACTCTGAAAGGATTGTAAACAAAGGTCCATCAAGCTGCAATTGCTCCAAGGCCAGAAGCCTAAAATAATTGTCCGTTGTACTGTGTGCCTTAGGGCTCCACCATGAAAATACTGTTCCCAGTGGGACAGTGTCTCATTTGTAATCAACTGGGACCCTGGAAAAAAAGATTTTCCTCAAAGGTTTTATGCAAATCCTTCTGCATCAACTTGAATGTCTTCATATCTACCCTTGAAGGCGGCGGTGGTAGTTAGTTCAGTCACTAAGTTATGTCCAACTCATTGCAACCCCATGGACTGTAGCCCACCAGGCGACTCTGTCCACGAGATTTCCCAGGCAAGAATATTGGAGTGGGTAGCCACTTCCTTCTCCAGGGGATCTTCCTGACCCACAGACTGAACTTGCTTCTCCCGCATTGCAGGCGGATTCTTTACTGACAAGCCACCAGGGAAGTCCCCATTGAAGGACTCCCAAATGGACCCCTCTGAGGGTTAATGGATCTCTAAAGGATTTTCTGGTAAACTGCTGTGTTACTCCCTTTAACAGCCAAGGGAAACTAACATTAAAATTAATGGAAGGCTATGCTAAATTCTGGTAGACACTGGAGCCTGCTGACGCAATCTAGGGAGAACTGGGAGAAGCCAGTGAAGGGTGAGAATTCTTACCAAGATCAGCTTCCCCAATCTCTGCCTCTAGTGCTTGGTGGAGAGAAGAAAATATCATTTCATACTGTCCCTTTCCAAATCCAGACCCAATGGTTATCAATCCTTTCTCTCCCAGGGACAGCTGTCACCTTCCTGTCTTGTCTGTGTCCTGACAGCTTGACTTGGTGACTGCCAGGCTGGAAGGGGGGGCTCAAAATATGGCCGGAAAGAAATGTGGGTTGAACTCATTTGTGGCCAGGGTCCACAGCCAGCTCTCAGGGGAACAGTCTAAGTCCTTCTTTCCTTTGGCTCTCTTTGGGAGTGGCCCTAGGAAGGATGCTATCTTTTGCACTTTTCTTTGAGGACGCCTCCTGTGTCCAGGGGGTTGTTCAGTACCATCAGAAATACTTATTGCTTGTCTCAGCTGAAACCTGACAAGATATTTGAAAGGATTTTTAATGTGGCTTAATTGTCCAGTGTTGGCCAAATTGGAAGCTAGTATTCAGAGCCTGATAGGCATGTTTTTAAAAGCCTTTCCCCTTAAGCTAAGTGTATCTAGAGGGAAAGCAAAACCTTCTGAAGCCCTTGAGGAAAGATTTACTAAAACATTCTAAAGACAAACACTCCTACATCCAGACCACAGAACTCATTCAATTTCCATCTTAGTTGGAAATCTTCTCCCTCATATAAAGAAGCAAATTGAAGATAATGTATTAAGTACCTGGAAGGGCAAATCAGCCCCTAGGTATCATTTAGGCTACAACTCATTTTTTGAGGAATTAAAAACTGTTCCTGGCTTTCAAATTTCTGCAAAATTTGAAGTGCTGCTCTAGAAACAATTCAAAGTCCACTTGTCTTTACCATCTCCAATTCCTAAGACTGAAAACAAGGGAGAAGGAAGCTTTTTTAAAAAAACAAACTGCCATAGAAGCTCCTTTGCTAAAAATCTAGCCCTCAACTTTCATAAAGATTACTTGCCAAGGATGAATACAAATATTAAGTGTCTTCTTCAAAAATATTAATTGAAAAAACTTTAACCATCCCAGCAGGTACACTTATTCAACTGCCCCAAAAAAAAGTTTGAATTCAACTATTCTTTGATAAGCTAATGGATTTTACATTACCATATCCATTTCATGGCTGAAAATGTTAAAGCTGGAAGATCTCTGTTTGCATTTATCTAAATGCTGATTTATGTCTATGAATATATGTTGTAGATGTGTGATATTTTTCCACCTTTGAGTGGTGTTGCTAAGATTAACCGGAAAAGGCAATGGCACCCCACCCCAGTACTCTTGCCTGGAAAATCCCATGGATGGAGGGCCTGGTGGGCTGCAGTCCATGGGGTCGCTAAGAGTCAGATGTGACTGAGGGACTTCACTTTCACTTTTCCCCTTTCATGCATTGGAGAAGGAAGTGGCAACCTACTCCAGTGTTCTTGCCTGGAGAATCCCAGGGATTGGGGAGCCTGGTGGGCTGCCGTTTATGGGGTTTCACAGTCAGACATGATTGAAGCGACTTAGCAGCAGCAGCAGCAGCAGCAGCTAAGATTAACTTGTAAAAGAGCTTTATTTAATTGACTTGAAGGAAAATAAATGCATCTAGACTCTCAAAAATATAGAAATTAACCCAAATGTTTTCCAACTTAACATTGAAATATTTAGTAAATAAAATATTTAGACTAAATATTTAGTAAATAAAAACTAGCTTAAATTTTTTTATTTGATTAAAACAGGCCTGTCTTTAGAATTATCAGTATTAAATGTAAAACTTTTATTTTTCTTAGGCTTACTAAAGTCAAAGAAGCTCATGTTATCTCTATTAAAGAATCTGCTGGCAAGAAAAATAGCTTGGGAGGATGGCTGACTTTGTTCAACATCTTAAGAAGCTTTCACAGATAGACAAAATATAATTGTTAAGAACAAGTGATGTAGAAAGATGTAAATGAAATAAGAGTTAGTAGGTGAACTTTCAGAAATAACTATGTGTAAAAACATATCCAGTAGTTTGCCAAATATCTTTTATAATTTGAAATTTTAAAGTTTTTTTAATATAAATTTATTTATTTTAATTGGAGGTTGTTACTTTACAGTATTGTGTTGGTTTTGCCATACATCAACATGAATCCGGCACAGGTATACACGTGTTCCCCATCCTGAACCCCTCTCCCACCTCCCTCCCCATACCATCTCTCTAGGTCATCCCAGTGCACCAGCCCCAAGCATCCTGTATCCTGCATCGAACCTGGACTGGCAATTCGTTTCATATATTATATTATACATGTTTCAAGGCCATTCTCCCAAATCATCCCACCCTCTCCCTCTCCCACAGAGTCCAAAAGACTGTTCTATACATCTATGTCTCTTTTGCTGTCTCGCATACAGGGTTATCATTACCTTCTTTCTAAACTGGAGCCTATTATACAGAGTGAAGTAAGCCAGAAAGAAAAACACCAATACAGTATACTAATGCATATATATGGAAATTTTAAGGTTTTGATAATTTAAATGATGGAAACTCATTGACTATCTAGATCACTTCCAAACACTTAATTACTGAATACAGTTTTACCCATTTTTAACTTCTTTTCAGAGAAACTAAGGCTATCTGAGTCTACCAGTAAACATGTCTTCTCCCACATTTAAAAAATTGTACTGTAAGGAAGCATATGCTTCTAGTTTATTCATGCATTATTCATAAATTTGCCAATTTAAAGATACTAGTGAAAGAGACAGTCTATAATTGCTTATTTCTTAGTCGTCACTAGAAATTGAAGGTTCTAAGAGCTAAGAATTCTGATCAATACATGTAACTAAAACTACTTAGAAGTAATAAGGGTGAAAGAAAACAAGTGTTTATGAAAATTAGGTTAAAAAGCAAAATGACTGATCCAGGGTGAGGGACAGAAAAAATACACAGGACGAAGTCTGAAAGGATATGAAAAAATGACTTGCAGAGGTTTTGTGCAGAAGAATTCTTAGGAAAGGAATTTTATGCATGGTCAAGCTCAGACTAGAATGAATTAAAGTTAAAAAGGGAATTTTTTAATATCAAAAGTATACTGGTACAAAATCAGAATTCAGCTTTCTTAAAGTTTTTTTAGCTATTGGTCTGCTCTTGATAAGAAAGGTTTTTCTTCACCTTTTGAGTAATCTGCCTAGAATGCAAAGATTTTATGTCTTATAAAACAGTTTCTTATGCTTCAGGTTTGGAAGTATTTAAGAAAACTGAGTTTTCTCAATAGTAAAAGAGCTGAGTTTTGCTTAAGACTGCATAATCTTTTTTTTGCCTTTGAAATCTTTTCCTATCTTTTTTTTTTATTTTACTTTACAATACTGTTTTATTGTCACTTTGGTTAAACAGATATCTAAGTGTTGCTTCATTATAACCTGTGATCTTTATTTAATCAAGTATCAAAGACTTTTCTTTCTTTCTTTTTTAAACAAACTCCACCAAATCAAATTCAAAATGAAGTCGTTTTGACTTAGAAGTAACTTTGGGACTTTTTGAGAGGATCCCTGGAACATCTCAGAAGACATGTTCTCTCTCCTTAGAAAAAGGAAGATGTTAAACTAACTATCTTCTTGGGCTCCAAAATCATTGCAGATGGTGACTGCAGCCATGAAATTAAAAGATGCTTGCTTCTTGGAAGAAAAGCCATGATAAACCTAGGCAGTATATTAAAGAGCAGAGACATTACTTTGCCAACAAAGGTGCATATAGTCAAAGCTATGGGTTTTCCAGCAGTCATGTATGGATGTGAGAGCTAGACCATAGAGAAGGTTGAGCACTGAAGAACTGATGCTTTTGAACTGTGGTGTTGGAGAAGACTCTTGAGAGTCCCTTTGACTGCAAGGCGCTCAAACCAGTCCATCCTAAAGGAAATCAACCCTGAATATTCATTGGAAGGACTGATGCTGAAGCTCTAATACTTTGGCCACCTGATGCAAAGAATTGACTCATTGGAAAAGACCCTGATGCTGGGAAAGACTGAAGGCAGGAGGAGCAGGGGACGACAGAGGATGAGATGGTTGGATGGCATCACTGACTCAATGGACATGAGTCTGAGTAAGCTCTGGGAGTTGGTGATGGACAAGGAGGCCTGGCGTGCTGCAGGTCCAGAGATTGCAAAGAGTCGACACAACTGAGCGACTGAACAACAACAAGCTAATTAGGCTTGTTTGACACATTAAATTACATGAGAAGACTCATCATATAAGAGCTAATATCAAGCCTCCTTTATGTTGTACTCACAACGACATAGGGCTTCCCAGGTGGCTCGGTGGTAAAGAATCTGCCTGCCAATGCAGGAGACATGAATTCAATCCCTGGGTCAGGAAGATGCCCTGGAGAAGGGAACGGCTACTTATTCCAGTATTCTTGCCTGGGAAATCTCATGGACAGAGGAGTCTGGAAGGCTACTGTCCATGTCGGTTAAACAATAACAACATAAAGGGACAAGTTATAAGTAATTCAGGAATTATATGGAATTCCTAAAATTCTGATGTGTCCTGGGTATAATGTTATCAGTCATAATTCTAGCCATTATCTTAAAACATTTTATGTCTTAGAAATAAACAAATTTCTTTGTCATTTGCATTTTAATGAATCCTAATCAGATCTGTAACTATGACCAAGCAAGGAATTCCAAAAAAAAAAATCTACTTCTGCTTCATTGACTATGTAAAGACTTTGTCTTTGTGGATCACAACAAACTGTGGAATATTCTTAAAAAGATGGGAATACCAGACCACCTTACCTCCTGAGAAGCCTGTTTGCAAGTCAAGAAGCAACAGTTAGAACTGGACGTGGAACAACGGATTGGTTCATAATTGGGAAAGAAGTACGTCAAGGCTGTTTATTGCCACTCTGCTTATTTAACTTATATCCAGAGTACATCAAGGGAAATATAGGGCTGGATGAATTTCAAGCTGGAATCAAGATTGCTGGGAGAAATATCAACAACCTCAGATATGCAGATGAAACCATTTTGGTGGCAGAAAGCAAAGGAGGAACTAAACAGCCTCTTGATGAAGGTAAAAGACCAGAGTGAAAAAACTGGCTTAAAACTCAACATTCAGAAAACGAAGATCATTGCATCCAGCCCCATCACTTCATAGCAAATAGACAGGGAAAAAGTGAATATATGACAGATTTTATTTTCTTGGGCTCCAAAATCACTGTGCACTGTGACTCTTGCCCTTGGAAGGAAAGTTGTAACAAACCTATACAGTGTATCAAAAAGCAGAGACATCATCTTGCTGACAAAGGCCTATATAGTCAAAGCTACGGTTTTCCAGGAGTCATGTATGGATGTGAGAGCTGGACCATGAAGAAGGCTGAGTCAGACGCAACTTAGCAACTGAACAACAATGGCGACAAGGTCTTCTGCTGTTCACCTGCGCTTATCATTGTTCTACTCTGGTGCTGTTGGGAAAGTGAGATTCACGTGAAGGACCATCACGAGTACCCCTGACCACTGACACCAGGGCCAAATGACAAGGTGTTGAAACTTTGGGACATATTTCACAACTGAGGAAGACCTCATCTGACATCAGGTCGTATGCAAACACCAGAGACCTCACAATCAAATTGACCTGGAAGTGGCCAACCTGGAGGCTGACTGCTTCCTCCCAAGGCATCAGACCAAGAGGATCAAGCATGGAGAGTTTACTGTTCACATAACTCAGGCCACTGCAAAGGAGGATAAACAGACTATTGGGTTTGCTTTGATGCTGGTGATCATGTGATTCTTTCTGCTTGTTTCATAAACTTCTTCCTGATTTTGGACTCCTCAGTTTCTCAAAAAAAAAAAAAACAAAAACAAAACAACAATCAAATAAGCAGGGACTTCCCTGATGGTCTAGGGACTAAGATGCCCCCCCTCTCAATACAGGGATCTCGGGTTCAATCTCTGGTCAGGGAAGTAGACCCCACACGCTGCAGCTGAAATTTCCACATGCCACAGTGCAGATCGAAGATCTGGAGTGCTGCAAATAAGACTCAATGCAGACAAATAAGTACATAAAAATTAATATTTAAAATAAACAAACAAAAGAACTCCTCAGCCCTCTCTCTATTGAGTCAGACTCTCTGACTTTGCAAGTCCATTTCCTTATCTCTGATTGATACATGCAAACCCAGAAATCCAGGCTGTGTATAAGGAAAGGACCCAAGGCAAAGCTAAGCAAAAGAAAACCTCCCGTGTGTTCTACCAATTCTTAAATTTTACTGACCTCTATGGCTGTCACCTTTCCAGTCCTGAGCCACAGACTCAAATGGGAAAAGCAGAGACATCACTTTGCTGAAAAAGGTCCATATAGTCAAAGCTATGGTTTTCCCTATAGTCATGTATGGATGTGAGTTGGACCATAAAGAAGTCTGAGTACCAAAGAATTGAAGCTTTTGCACTGTGGTGCTGGAGAAGACTCTTGAGAGTCCCTTGGACAGCAAGGAGATCAAACCACTCAATCCTAAAGGAAATCAGTCCTGAATATTCACTGGAAGGGCTGATGCTGAAGCTGAAGCTCTAACACTTTGGCCACCTGATGCAAAGAGCTGACTCATTAGAAAAGGCCCTGATGCTGGGAAAGATTGAGGGTGTGAGGAGAAGAGGCAATAGAGGATGAGATGGTTGGATGGCATCACCAACTCAATGGATGTGAGTTTGAGCAAACTCTGGCAGATAGTGAAGGACAGGGAAGCTTGGCGTGCTGCAGTTCATGGGGTCGCAAAGACTTAGTGACTGAAGAAGACCAGCAACAATTCAGGACTCTAAATTATCTCCCTTTGGTAGATCACTCCTCACCTTGCTAACAGTAAATACAAAACTACGGTCAGAAAGTTCTTAACTTTTGAAGATTTTGTAGAATCCACTGCCACAGCAATTGCTGCCGTACCAAGATTCTTACATTCTCTGGCCACCGTGTTTCTTGCTCACAGGCTATCCTTGATTATCTTCTGGCTGAGTGAGGGGGTGCTTGGGCAACGGCCAACGTCACTTGCTGCAATTGGATTAATACTTCTGGAGAAACTGAGACTCAGCTAAGATCACTGAACGAGGCACTTGGCTTAGGAAATTGACTCCTTTCTTTGACTCGTTAGGTTCTGATTGGTCTGGGTCTTGGGGAACACAGCTCTGACGTGCGCTCCAGACACTAAGAACTATCCTGCTGATAGTAATCGAAGTGGCCCCCTGGTGTACCGTATTCTCTCAAAAGCTTTCAATTCATGTTGGCAGCTGCCAATCACCAAGCAAACGATCTCTGGAAGACTAGAATGTCAGAAAAGGAATGACGAGAATGGCCAACTTAAGCAGACCTGAAGCTGTGACCTGTGAATGTCACAGAGATTCAATAAGGATGTCATGACATGTAAATACCTCATGGAGGGTCAGTAAAAACTATAAGAACTCCAGAGAGGTAGGTGGAAGTAGGGCTAATGCCTTAAATTTTGATCACATCTCTCAGTTAGACTGAGAGCGTCACCAAAAGTGGGCAATTGTTAAAAATACAAGCGAGAGAGACAACAGGCTACAGATGGAGTCACTTACACCAAATACCATGTAACTAAACTGAGACTGAATACCTAACTTTATTACAGTTTCACCTTTCCCAGGAATGGAAACTTCAACCAACCACTGGGAATTACCCGTCAGCGCTAGTCAGGTCATCTGCCTGACATACCCCTGCCATCCTCTTTAGGAAGATGACGTTGCCAGAACCAGTCCACTTTTTGTTAGTACAGCTTCCTTGCCCCACCCCTTTCTATTACACCTTTCATTTTGTACAACATCTAGGAGCTCCTTTTTATTTGCTACATGGGACTCTGCCCCATTTATGAATATTGTTAAATAAAGCAAGTAAGATCTTTAAATTTTACCCAGTTGAATTTTGCTTTGTAATGCTTGTTACGGCAGGAACAGGAACTCATGTAAGCATTCACACATATTCGGGTCATTCATCCTTTCATCATTTAGCAACTGTGAACCAGGCCCTGTTAGTAAAACACAGCTTCTGCTCATCATCTCCTTGGGGACACAAATCATTAATGCCCAGTTTGCACATCTCTGGAATGGGAAAATTAATGCTCGGTTTGATGAGCAGTACAACGAAGAACCTACAGGTTTCTCTGGGAACACAGAGGCAGCCCCTCACACAGCTTGGGAGTGGGGCTGGTGGTGGTCAGGTAAAGCTTCCTGTAGAAAATGCCATTAAGCAGAGACCTAGGAGGATGAGCAGAATTAACCAGAATATGAGCAGCGTGACCTGGGACAAGCTAAAAAGTATACGGTGGTTTATTCGGGTTCTCCAGGGAAAGAGAACAAACAGAATGTGTACGTATGTATGTCGAGAGGTTTATTTTAAGGAATTGGCTCACAAAGTTATGCAGGCTTGATGATTTCAAAATTTGCAGTGTAGGCCTGCAGGCTAGAGGCGCAACTAGCAGAGTTCCTTCTTGCTTGGTGGAAGTCAGTCTTTATTCTAGCAAGGCCTTCAACTGATTGGATGAGGCCCACCCCCATTATGGAGGGCAATCTGCTTTGCTCAGCATTCAATTTAAATGTTGATCTCATCCCCCCAAAAAACACCTTCTTAGAAACATCAAGAATAATGTTCACCCAAATATCTGTGGTCCAGCCAAACTGACATGTAAAACTGACCATCACAGGCAGGCACCAGTTTGCTCCATAACATGTGCTGTACCACGCTCAGCCGCTCGGTCATGTCCAACTCTTTGCAACCCCATAGACTGTAGCCCGCCAGACTGCTCTGTCTATGGGATTTCCCAGGCTAGAATACTGCAGTGGTTTCCACTTCCTTCTGCAGGGCACAGACCTTCTAGTGCAAGTTACTTGTTTACCTGAAATTCGCATCTCACTGAGCATCTTGTATACTCTCTAGCAGTCCCACCACTGAGAAATAAAAGCACAATCCTCAACCAGAAAGTAAAGAAGAAAAATGCAGGAAGAGAGCAGGGTCTGGCCCCTCCGGACCCAGTTCTGGAACCTGCCCAGGGGCTGTGAGCTGGAACCTTGGTGGCATCTGTCCCTCAGGCTAAAAAGCTGTAAGATCTGAAAGAGTCACTTTAATGGCTTCTGGCTGAAGTGAGAGGTTGGATTTAACTTGGGGCCTGTGTTAAATGGAACACGGTCTCATTTTAAAGTCAGCCTGTTCTGGAGACCAGGTCCCATACGGACACACGCAAAGTCAATATTATCTTATTTGCCTCGATCTGTAAGGTTGTCCCTTTGCCCCTGCTCACCAGGTTGGCAAGCACTTCCGTCTCAGGCACAGTTTTATGGGCTACTCAGTGAGGGGCTGAAACAAGAATCAACGCTGGGGGCTTCCTGTGACAACGGGAAAACAGGGGTGGGACTTGTCCCCCAGCCTGCTGAGAGGCTACTGCGGGCATTTATCCTTCTGCTCCCCATGGCAGTCATTTGGCCTGCTTCTCTGTCCTCCAAAGACCAGCCCCTGTTGACTCCAAAAGTTTCCCTCCCCACCATTTGTGGAAACCTGCCTGCCTCAAGTTCTCAAGGCTGTTTCTCCAGCCTTCCCAGGCAACCTGGAACCCCAGATATACTCCCTGTCTTCCTGCTTTGCAAAGTCAACAGCCCTGAGAAACCTTCTACCCTTCCAGCCCCTTCTTCCCCAGTCAGGTCTCTGCCTCTGCCCCAGTCCCCCTCCACAGACCCCTCCCTCTCTATTTGAAGTCCTGTACAGGTGAGGGCCTTCCATAGGCCTGGAAAGTTCTGTTTGAGGCTCTGAAACACAAAGGCTCCTGGAGGTATCAGGATCAACACCAGGAATTATAAGAAGGTTTAGAGGAGAGAGGAGGAGGAAATAAAACCTTGTTTTTCTGAGTCATCTGCAGGCATGCTCAGTCATGTCTGACTCTCTGTGACCCCGTGGACTGCAGCCCTCCAGGCTCCTCTGTCCATGGGATTCTCCAGGCAAAGATACTGGAGTGGGTTGCCATGCCCTCCTCCAGGGGATCTACATGACCCAGGGACTGAACCCACATCTCTGACATCTCCTGCATTGGCAGGCAGGTTCTTTACCACTAGCGCCACCTGCAAGAGTGAGAATCAGAGATGAGTTCCTCAAGAAGCAACTTTGCCCCAGGCACATCAAACAAAAGGACCCCTTGTGCAAAGGCCCTGGGGCAGCAGCAGAGCAGCAAGGAGGCAGTGCTGGGAGCAGAGAGCAAGGGAGAGTGGTGAGAGCTGAGGAGAGGCAGGAGGCAGGGCCACACGCGGTGGGGCCTTGAGTCAGGGCAAGAAATGTGAAATGTATCCTGAGGATCAGCGGTGAGATAACATGGGATACTTCTGAATGGGGAGCCACACAATCGCACTTGTGCTTTAGAAAGCTCCCTTTGCAACTGGACAGGAAGTGTCCCTGATGGGTGTTATGGGCTGAGTAGTGTCCCCTCAAAACCCATATGCTGGGGATTTCCCTGGCAGTCCAGTGGCTAAAGCTCCATGCTCCTGACACAGGGGGCCTGGGTTCCATCCCTGGTCAGGGAACGCATCCCACATGCAGCAACTAAGACCTTCACGCCGCCACTAAAGACCCCGCAGACTGCAATGAAGAGCTCACAGAGAGCAACTAAGACACAATGCAGCCAAAAAAAACCCCCCAAAACTCCAAAACCCATGTGCTGGAGTCCTGAGCCCAGGGTCTCAGACTGTCACTGCGTTTGGAGACAGGGCTTTTGAAGAGGTGATTCAGCGCTTCCCTGGTAGCTCCGAGGTAAAGAATTCACCTGCCAATGCAGGAGACACAGGTCTGATCCCTGGTCCTGGAAGATCCCACGTGCCACGTGGAGCAACCAAGCCTGTGCTCCGCAACTACTGAGCCCACACAGCCTAGAGTCCACGTTCCACAGCAAGAGAAGCCGCTGCAGTGAGAAGCCCAGGCCCCAGCCAGGAAGAGAAGCCCCCGCTCACTAGGAAAACAGCCCACGTGGCAACGAAGACTCACACAAAGATAAATAAGAAGAGAGAATTCAATTAAAATAAGATGGACCCTAAACTAATACTTCAGGTGTCCTAACAGGAAGGGGCAACCTGGATGGACACGCAAACGCACACGGAGAAGACAGTCGTGTACAAGGAAGGAGAGAGGCCTCGGAAGAAACCACCCTGCCAGCACCTTGGCCTTGGACTTCAAGATCACAGCAGAACTGAGAGGAAACATTTACATTTCTGTCGACTAAGGCCTCTGGTCCGTGGCCCTTTGTCGCGGCAGCCGGAGCTGACTCATAGGATGATGCACCGATAATGCGACCCAGGGCTGGCTCAGCCTGGAGGTGATGGGCGGATGCGAGCAGCTGGGCGGGACCCGGGCCAGACACATGGTTTTCCCCTAAAGGCTTCGGGTCCTGTGGAGAAGAAGGGCGGCGCTCGGCACTGACTTGGCCACATCTGGAAAAGAAGTCTCCCGGCCCCTTCCCACCACAGTGGGCTCCCCTGAGCCCTGAGCAGACTTCTTCCAAACTGAAGCTTTCTCCTCCTCATCTCTTAGACACGGTGACTCTGATTTTTCTCCAAAGCGTGGTCACACCAAGAAACAGTTCTTATCAAAAACGATCAGACGGCTTTTCTTCCTCTTGGAGCTTGAGCACACTCGGGGGTATATAGTTTGTTAACTGCTGTGTGAAAACTTGGCATTTGGATACATCTAGTGGACTGTGAAGAAGGCTGAGCGCCGAAGAATTGATGATTTTGAACTGTGGTGCTGGAGAAGACTCTTGAGAGTCCCTTGGACTGCAAGGAGATCCAACCAGTCCATTCTGAGGGAGATCAACCCTGGGATTTCTTTGGAAGGAATGATACTAAAACTGAAGCTCCAGTACTTTGGCCACCTTATGAGAAGAGTTGACTCATTGGAAAAGACCCTGATGCTGGGAGGGATTGGGGGCAGGAGGAGAAGGGGACGACCGAGGATGAGATGGCTGGATGGCATCACGGACTCAATGGACGTGAGTCTGAGTGAACTCTGGGAGTTGGTGATGGACAGGGAGGCCTGGTGTGCTGCGATTCATGGGGTCACAAAGAGTCGGACACGACTAAGCGACTGAACTGAACTGAGTGGTTTTTATTGTGAACAGTTCTAGAAGCAACACACACATATATGATTATAAATGTATACATACACGCACATAACATTTGTGCATTAGGGTTTATATAATTATATATTATAACAGTGTTTTACTGAGTTATTAAGGTACAGAAAAATGCATATATCTTAGGGGTACAGCTTGATGAATTGTCACTTGTTTATACTGCTGTAACCCCCCAGATTGAGGGGTGGACCACCTCCACTCCCCCAAAAGTTCCCCATGCTCCTCTGCAGTCAATAATCGCCACCCCTCCACACGCATAACGCAACCACTCTCCGACCTTTCTCACCACAGTTAAGCTTTGTCTGTTTCTAATTTCCTATGATGGACTCTTATAGTCTTCAGTTCTCTGTGTCTGGTTTCTTTTACTTAATACAATGTTTCTGAGATGCATCCATGATGTTGCATTTACCGTCAGCCATTCTTTTTTGTAGCTGAATAGTATTGCGTTATTTGACTGGACCTCAATACATTTACCCTAACGCCAGTTGATGGACAAGACGCAACTTACTCTGAGCAAGACACACCTAGGTCATGCTAAATTTCAATTAACAGAAAGTCAGGGATGAGCAGAGGGAAACTTAGAGATCATGTATTTCAACTTTCTTCTTTTGTACAGAGGCCCAGAGAAGGAAGGGGACTAGCCCAAGGTCGCACAGCTTTGTCAAGGCACGACTAAGACCCAAACCAAGCCGACGTCTGCTTCTCTGGCCAGTCAAGACTCTTGTATACACATCTTCATATCTCACCATCTCTCTTAAACAAATGCGAAAACATTCATCCTTTGTCTTCCAGAGAGACACATCTTTGAGGCTTACAGTGGCAAGGAACTGGGAACTGGTCTGGAGTGTGTGAAAGATAACTTTCTCCCTCTGAAGTCTAACATTTTCCTTGGAGAGCACTGTAAGCCTTTCAAGCCTCTGGCACCTGGCCTTGTCTCTCTGCCTTGCGCTCCGCAGCTTCCCATCTAGAAAGGGAGAGCAGGAAAAGGGCAAAGGCTCGTGCTGTCTGGAGGGCACAGAATTGGGCAAAGCCAGCCTTGGTGTGGAGGCCCAGCGTGGCACTGTGCCTGGCAAGGGTCCAGCAGTGAGAGAAACGGAAGAGAAAGGCCTCACGTAGGTAACTGATGCTTTCTTTAACTTCTCAGGGCCTTGAGACCCTCCTGAACGGAGCCTCAATATTTGGGGTGTCTGGGCAGAGGGAGGAACCCAACTTCTGGACCACCCTGGGTTGGGATCCCTGTTCAACGGGCTACGTGACCTTAGAGGAATCATCTCCCCACTCCGAGCCTCTGCTTCTTCCTTTGCAAGTTGGGGAGAGTCCTTCCTACTGGGAAAGTTCAAAGACCCAGTGAGAAGGAAGTGGGAGCGAGGAGACGGGTCAGGCTGATTTCCGTTCCCCTTTCTACAGCTGACGGTGGAGAAGACTCCAGGCTGCAACAACTAACCGACCTGCCAAGTTACGAAAGCCTTCCCACGCCCTCATCCCAGATCCGAGGCAAACCTGGCAGCTTGCACAGGTCTGTCCACAATTCCCCTCTGTCTAGCTCCAGGACAAGCAAGCGAGCCTGCACCATGGTGGAGGGACATGGTTATTCTCCACGAGAATCAGGGACTGTGTCTCTGGGGCTTTGCTGGCAGACAGATGCAGCTCGCCATATGACTTGGGCAAGTATCTTCCTCTTGCCAAGCTTCTATAGCTGTAGTGGTAAATTGGGATTAAACAAGTCTCATATACTGCAAGCTCATCAACAGGATTAAGTGAAGTAACTGCAAAGCCCTTAACACGAAGCTCTATTATAAAGAGACAGCAGGGACTTCCCTAGTGGTTCATTGGTTAAGACTGTGCTTCTAATGCTGAGAATGCAGGTTCAGTCCCTAGTCAGGGAACTAATATCCCACCTGTCTCATAGCCAAAAATTCAACACATAAAACAGAAGCAATGTTGTACCAAAACCAATAAAGACTTTAAAACAAACAGTCCAAAAAAAAAAAAAAAAGAAAGAAAAAATAGACCACACACCCAAAATGTGCTAAGTTCCATGTTACCAAACAAGACTTAAATATAACTGAATCACAGTTTCAGCCTTCCCTAGGAACGGTGTTTTAAACCAGTCAGTCTGGAATTACCTGGTTAGCATGAGTGACGTAATCTGTCTGATCAAACCCTGCTGTCCCCTCAAGAGAAGGCGACCTTGCCACTGACGAACAGCTTTCGCGAGTCTCACCTCCTTGCCCATCCGCTTCTGCTGTAAACGTCTTTCATTTCGTGCAGCTCCTGGGAACTCTTTTCCATTTGCTAGTTGGGATGCTGTCTGATTCATGAATAATTGAATAAGGCCAATAAGATCTTTAAATTAACTCCACTGAAGTTGTTTGTTTGTTTTTAACAGCCCAGATGAAGCGCAGTGGTTAAAAGAATGGGCCTGGTTTTCAGTCTGGGTTCAAATCCTATCTCCATCACTTCTCAGCCGAGTGACCTTGGGAAACTCTCCTAAGCTCTTGGGGCCTCAGCTTCCTCCTTTGTAAAATGGGACTATGACTAGACTCCTGGAGAAGGAAATGGCAACCCACTCCAGTATTCTTGCCTGGAAAATCCCATGGATGGAGAAGCCTGGCGGGCTTATAGTTCAAGGGGTGGCAAAGAGTCGGACACAAATGAGCGACTGAGCTCCCAGTACATGTGACTAGACACCCACCTCACAGAGTGAGTAGCACCAACAAGGTAACGGACGTGAAAAATTAAAATGGTTTGAAACTGAACAAATGTTAGAGAATGGTAAGACACGGACAAGACCTGAGTGGGCTGCCGGACACAGCGGTACAATGGAAGTTTCATCAGCTGCAGCGAGGTGATTGGATTCTCTCCCGCTGTGGCAGCGGGAACCCCTTTTTTATTTTTAAAATGATTCTAAGAGGGGCAGTGCAGCAACTGGCAAGACTGTGGACTCGGGATTCAGGCTGCATGTGGGCACTGGGCAGGGCATCCCCTCTCTGAGCCTCACTTTCCTCCTCTGGATTAAAATGCGCTGTCTGTGCAGGGCTCCCCTGAGGCTGAGGCGACACAGGGACCCAGCCCCTGCCCACCCTCTGGCCCAGACTCAGCCTCCCTGAGGCAGAGGCTTCCTGGTTTGCCTTTGTGTTGGGGCTCTCGTGGGAGTGGAAGTTTGGCTCAGGAGCGCAGATGGCTCCAGGCCATTAAGGGAATGCTGGTGTTTGTTTACTGCTCAGCAGGCTCACCTGCGTCCTGCTCTTCTGCTTTCTGCACACGGAGAGGAAGGCACAGACTTCGGTGCCAGGAGGCAATCAGGATTCCTGGCTCCCCTGCCTTCCTCCGGCTGACCAGAAATAGGGCTCAAGGGGCTGCTCCAGGGAGAGGCAGGGCTCTGATCTCAGATGAACCTGGACTGATTTTGTCCCATACATTTTATGTATGCTTTTGAACTGTGTTGTTGGAGAAGACTCTTGAGAGTCCCCTGAACTGCAAAGAGATCAAACCAGTCAATCCTAAAGGAAATCAACCCTGAATATTCACTGGGAGGACTGATGCTGAAGCTCCAATGCTTTGGCCACCTGTTGCAAAGAGCCGACTCATTGAAAAAGACCCTGATGCTGGGAAAAATTGAGGGCAGGAGGAGAAGGGGATGGCAGAGGATGAGATGGTTGGATGGCATCAGCGACTCAATGGACATGAGTCTGAGCAAGTTCCGGGAGATGAGCCTATCGTTCTGCAGTCCACAGGGTTGCAGAGTAGGACAGGACTCAGCGACTGGACAAGGTACATCTTAAGCCACATCCTCTTAGGCAAGTGCCTTCAAGCTCTGACCCTACGTTTTGATCTTTCAAATGGAGACAACAGTAGTCCTTACCTTTGTTCCTGGGGTGCCCTTCTTGTGCAGAGGCAGGGTGTCTTCTCTTCTTGTTGTTACAGATGAAGACGGGCCCGGTGTCACCTTCTGACCAGTGAACCCACTGACAGGAGCACAGGCAGGCCTCCTCCGTGGCTGCAGGGAGCGCAGCAGGACATGTGCACTTCATAATGTCCACCGAGTGCCTGGCACAGAGCACATGCCCACCAAGCGCTCATTCCTGCTCCTCCAAACCTCCCAGGCAGGTCTGAGATGGCCCAGAGTGTCTCTGGACATCGTGGTCACTACTGCTTTCTGCTCAGCCCCTTCCAGCTCCCCAGGGCTTCGGGTCTCCTTCCCCCAGGGCAGCCCCATGAGGTCTTGTCACCTTGCAGTGGAGGAAACTCAGCAGGAGACTCTCATCAAGGCAGAGCTGCCGGGGGATAGCAACTGTATCCTCTCCATCTGCTTCCCGTCCATCATTCGTTCATTCAACGAGTATTTAGTGAGTGTGTACCGTGTATGTGTACCGCATACATAAAATGTATGGGACAGAATCAGTCCAGGTCCATCTGAGGTCGAAGCCCTGCTTCTCCCTGGAGCAGCCCCCTGAGCCCTATTTCTGGTCAGCCAACAAGTATTTAGTGAGCTGTGGCCGTAAAGTAGTTGACAGGACTGATCATCTTGGCTGATGGAGTTTATTGTCTAGATAGGAGAGAGAGACATGAATAAATGAATTACCAACACAAGGATTTTTTAATAACAAATTTACAGCCCAGGCCCCAGGCATTTCTGCTGCCCCCCGCCCCCTGCCACCTCCACCCCACCTCGTGCCGAGTCTCAGGAGTGGCAGAGTTTTCTGGAAAAGTCCGTCTTTCTAAAGCCTCAGCTCCTCTGGACAGTCACTCTAAACTGCACTTCTAAAGAGTGTCCAGCAGGAGCGCCGTCTCCCCCGGCAGATCTATGGATCTGCTTTTTTTTTGCCACGCCTTGTGGGTTGTGGGATCTTAGTTCCCCAACCAGGGACTGAACCCATGCTCTAGGCAGCAAAAGCTTGGAGTCCTAGCCACTGGACTGCCAGGGAGTCCCCTGGATCTGTTGTTGACCCAGGTGGGCATGGGGCGTGCTGGTGAGAAATAGATTTGTTCCCTCCTCCTCCTTTCTGGACTTTCTATTTCCTCGACCCTCAAAGACTTTTGATGTTGTTCAGTCCCTCAATCGCCCCTGACTCTGTGCGAGTCCAGGGACTACAGCATGCCAGTCTTCCCTGTCCTGCACTCTCTCCCGGAATTTGCTCAAACTCATGTCTATTGAGTTGATGGTGCCATCCACCCATCTCATCCTCTGTTACCTTAAAGGGCAGGAGATGCCCAGACAAGCTCCAGAGGACCCTTGTGCCTTGAGTTTGGGTTGTGGAAGGGTAGCACTGGAAGGCCTTGGTGACTGCACATATGCAAAGAAGATGGATCTCAAACACAGATGTCTCTTAGAATTCAGGGAGCCCAAGGCTGCGCAGCATTGGAGTGGCCAAGAGGAGCTACCCCACGTCCAAGGTCAGGAGCGGTGGCCGAGAGGACATACCCCATGCCTGAGGTCAGGGGTTGCGGCTGTGCTTTGCTGGAGCAGCCGTGAAGAGATACCCCATGTCCAAGGTAAGAGGAACCCCAGTAAGACAGTAGGTGCTGAGAGAGGGCATCAGAGGGCAGAGTGAAACCACAATCACAGAAAACTAGCCAATCTGATCACATGGACCACAGCATTGTCTAACTCAATGAAGCTAAGCCATGCCCGTGGGGCCACCCAGGATGGGCGGGTCATGGTGGAGACGTCTGACAGAATGTGGTCCACTGGAGAAGGGAACGGCAACCACTTCAGCATTCTTGCCTTGAGAACCCCATGAACAGTATGAAAAGGCAAAATGATAGGATACTGAAAGAGGAATTCCCCAGGTCAGTAGGTGCCCAATATGCTACTGGAGATCAGTGGAGAAATAACTCCAGAAAGAATGAAGGGATGGAGCCAAAGCAAAAACAATACCCAGTTGTGGATGAGACTGGTGATAGAAGCAAGGTCCAATGCTGTAAAGAGCAATATTGCATAGGAACCTGGAATGTCAGGTCCATGAATCAAGGCAAATTGGAAGTGGTCAAACAGGAGATGGCAAGAGTGAACGTCGACATTCTAGGAATCAGTGAACTAAAATGGACTGGAATGGGTGAATTTAACTCAGATGACCATTATATCTACTGCTGCGGGCAGGAATCCCTTAGAAGAAATGGAGTAGCCATCATGGTCAACAAAAGAGTCCGAAATGCAGTACTTGGATGCAATCTCAAAAATGACAGAATGATCTCTGTTCGTTTCCAAGGCAAACCATTCAATATCACAGTAATCCAAGTCTATGCCCCAACCAGTAATGCTGAAGAAGCTGAAGTTGAACGGTTTTATGAAGACCTAAAGATCTTCTAGAACTAACACCCAAAAAAGATGTCCTTTTCATTATAGGGGACTGGAATGCAAAAGTAGGAAGTCAAGGAACACCTGGAGTAACAGGCATATTTGGCCTTGGAGTACAGAATGAAGCAGGGCAAAGGCTAATAGAGTATTGCCAAGAAAATGCACTGGTCATAGCAAACCCCCTCTTCCAACAACACAAGAGAAGACTCTACACATGGACATCACCAAATGGTCAACACCAAAATCAGATTGATTATATTCTTTGAAGCCAAAGATGGAGAAGATCTATACCATCAGCAAAAACAGGTTCAGGAGCTGACTGTGGCTCAGATCATGAACTACTTATTGCCAAATTCAGACTTAAATTGAAGAAAGCAGGGAAATCCACTAGACGGTTCAGGTATGACCTAAATCAAATCCCTTATGATTATACAGTGGAAGTGGAGAAGCTCTATACAGTCAGCAAAAATATGACTGGGAGCTGACTGTGGCTCAGATCATGAACTCCTTTTATTGCCAAATTCAGACTTAAATTGAAGAAAGTGGGGAAAACCACTAGACCATTCAGATATGACCTAAATCAAATCTCTTATGATTATACAGTGGAAGTGAGAAATGGATTTAAGGGACTGGATCTGATAGACAGAGTGCCTGATGAACTATGGATGGAGGTTCGTGACACTGTACAGGCGACAGGGAGCAAGACCATCCCCAAGAAAAAAAAGGCAAAAAAGCAAAATGTCTTTCTGAGGAGGCCTTACAAATAGCTGAGAAAAGAGAAGTGAACAGCAAAGGAGAGAAAAAAAAGATATACCCATTTGAATGCAGAGTTCCAAAGAATAGCAAGGAGAGATAAGAAAGCCTTCCTCAGCAATCAGTGCAAAGAAATAGAGGAAAACAACAGAATGGAAAAGATTAGAGATCTCTTCAAGAAAATTAGAGATACCAAGGGAACATTTCATGCAAAGATGGGCTTGATAAAGGACAGAAATGGTAGGGACCTAACAGAAGCAGAGGATACTAAGAAGAGGTGGCAAGAATACACAGAAGAACTGTACCACAAAGATCTTCACGACCCAGATAATCACGATGGTGTGATCACTCACCTAGAGCCAGACATCCTGGAATGTGAAGTCAAGTGGGCCTTAGGAAGCATCACTATGAACAAAGCTAGTGGAGGTGATGAAATTCCAGTTGTGCTATTTCAAATCCTAAAAGATGATGCTGTGAAAGTGCTGCACTCAATATGCCAGCAAATTTGGAAAACTCAGCAGTGGCCACAGGACTGGAAAAGGTCAGTTTTCATTCCAATCCCAAAAAAAGGCAATGCCAAAGAATGCTCAAACTACCACACATTTGCACTCATCTCACATGCTAGTAATGCTCAAAATTCTCTAACTCAGGCTTCAACAGTACATGAACTGTGAACTTCAGATGTTCAAGGCAGATTTAGAAAAGGCAGGGAACCAGAGATCAAATTGGCAACAGCAGCCAGATCATCGAGAAAGCAAGAGAGTTCCAGAAAAACATCTATTTCTGCTTGATTGAGTATGCCAAAGCCTTTGACTGTGTGGATCACAATAAACTGTGGAAAATTCTGAAAGAAATGCAAATACCAGACCACCTGACCTGTCTCTTGAGAAATCTGTATGCAGGTCAGGAAGCAACAGTTAGAACTGGACATGGAACAACAGACTGGTTCCAAATAGGAAAAGGAGTACGTCAAGGCTGTATATTGTCACCTTGCTTATTTAACTTATATGCAGAGTACATCATGAGAAACGCTGGGCTGGAAGAAGCCCAAGCTGGAATCAAGATTGCTGGGAGAAATATCAATAACCTCAGATATGCAGATGACACCACCCTTATGGCAGAAAGTGAAGAGGAACTAAAGAGCCTCTTGATGAAAGTGAAAGAAGAGAGTGAAAAAGTTGGCTTAAAGCTCAACATTCAGAAAACTAAGATTATGACATCTGGTCCCATCACTTCATGGGGAAATAGATGGGGAAACTTAAATAAATAAGTTTATTTGGAGGGCTCCAAAATCACTGCAGATGGTGACTGCAGCCATGAAATTAAAAGACACTCCTTGGAAGGAAAGTTATGACCAACCTAGACAGCATATTAAAAACCAGAGGCGTTACTTTGCCAACAAAGGTCCGTCTAGTCAGGGCTATGGTTTTCCCAGTAGTCATGTATGGATGTGAGAGTTGGACCATAAAGAAAGCTGAGTGCTGAAGAGTTGATGATTTTGAACTGTGGTGTTGGAGAAGACTCTTGTGAGTCCCTTGGACTGCAAGCAGATCAAACCAGTCAATCCGAAAGGAAATCAATCCTGAATATTCACTGGAAGGACTGATGCTGAAACTGAAGCTCCAGTACTCTGGCCACCTGATGCAAACAGCTGACTCATTTGAAAAGACCCTGATGCTTGGAAAGATTGAGGGCAGGAGGAGAAGGGGGTGACAGGATGAGATGGCTGGAAGCCTCACCGACTCAATGGACATGAGTTTCAGTAAACTCCAGGAGTTGGTGATGGACAGGGAGATCTGGTGTGCTACAGTCCGTGGGGTCGCAAAGAGTCAGACACGACTGAGTGACTGAACTGAACTGAAGGCATTTTCTATCCCGCACTGCTCTCCCCCAGCCATCTCATTTGCTAAAGGCAGAGCTTCTGGCCAGCAGGCTGGTCTTGGGGTCGGAGGGAAGCTACCTTCAAGGAGGTGGCAGACCTGCCTCTCGGCTGCTCCTGACTGGTGGGGACAGAACAATGGCCTGGGATTTAGAAGACCTGGCTGCAGGCTCACTGGCTCCTATGGTCATTACTGCAAAGAAACCTAAGTCAGTGTGAGATGCAGACGCTGTGTTCATTTTAGAGGGACCGTGTGAGGGCATGGCACTTTCCCATAGTCTGGGTACCAGGCCCAGGAGAACTGAAGTTGTGGACAGAATGCCACCCCTACAGCGACATTTATTAACCAACCATTATGAGCAAGCAGGCCCTAAAGAGTTAATGCAACATGATATTAATTCACGAAGTCTTAGGGACTTTCTGGTGGTTGGTAAGGATACCACTTTCCACTTTAGGGGGCACAGGCTGGATCCCTGATTGGGGAACCAAGGTCCCACATTGCTATGGGGTGTGGCCCAAAATTAAAAAAGAAAAAATCAATAAATCCTAGACAGAGGTAAGAATATTCCAGAGCCACTTTCTGTGACTATTAAGAGTTTCCATCAGGCAACCAGAATCTCCCTACATCAGTAGCCGGATACAGAGCCATCCGGAGAGCTCATGGAGTCTCACCTCCTCTTCCTGCCGGGGGAGGGAGTGTCTCTAAAACGTTTTAGCCAAGCTACATACGCTCAATACCAGCAACTTCATCAACAAGTGCCTGATACTAGCAACGTTAAGCTGGCTGACAAGCCACTGATTTTACCTCTGAAAACCCACTGATTTTTAAGTCATTATGTGAACTAGCAAAATCTCTGGTGTTGATCAACACCAAGGTAAAGCTCTTGTCCAAGTGGCTGCTGGAGCCAGCGAGGCCTTCTCAGAGAGGATGCCGGCTGGACCATGAATTCCAGACTAAAACAACCGAGAACTACTCCGGAACTGCAGCTTCAACACAAACACGGGTTTCTATCCCATCGACGTCTCTGAAGTGCTTTAGACTTGACCTCGTGGTGGCAAGCTCCTGACAGCGCCCCCACGGGCTCCCTCCATGTCCCCATCTCTAAGGTCACTCCTGCACCAGACACTTGTCACAGACGCTGGCTCTGGCGCAGGGCCTTGGGCAGGGCTCTTCCAGGCTCCCTGCAGCCCAGTCTGAGCATTTTTCAATACCTGCCTTTCTTCCTTCCTCCCTCACCCCCATCGGCAATATCACTGACGCATAACACTGTATTTGCTTTAAACTCTGGTGGCCTCACCTGCAGTGGCTTGAAGCAGGGCTTTGGTTTCCAGCCCAGAGACTGAGGTTGGGTCTCAGCAGTGACAGCATCAAATCCTAGTCACTAGATCAGTGGGGCTTCCCAGGTGGCAATCGTGGTAAAGAACCCACTTACCAGGAAACACAAGAGACACAGGTTCGACCCCTGTGTTGGGAAGATCCCCTGGAGGAGGGCAGAGCATCCCACTCCAGGATTCCTGCCTGGAGAATCCCATGGACAGAGAAGCTTGGCAGGCTACAGTCCACGGGGTCACAAAGAACTGGATATGACTGTCCGTGCACAAGCGAAAAACAAACTATAGTGGTCAGTATAGGGTCCCTGGCCCTTCAGCTTTGTAGAAAAGAATCTTACAAAGACAGAAAGGAGTGAAACAAGTCAAGTGTTTATTAGGAGGAAAAAGAATGTAGTGCGTGTGGCCGGACACACGGGTGGACTCAGAGTCACACCTTCATGGAGGCACTTTGAGTCACTTACATGCAGCATTTTTTCCAGGCTTCCTTTGGCCAACTGTCTGCCTTTGCCTGGCTCTGAGCCCATGTTTGGTTCATCTCAGGATCCTCCCATGTGTGCCTGCACGCTCTCAGCCAAGACAGACTCCACCAAAGAGGCCTATCGGTAAGCAGCCTTAGCATCACTCCCCTTTTGACCTCCTCGGGGCCCTTCTGTGCAGGTGTAGCTGGGGAATGAGAGTGTAGTCTCTTTCTCCTGACTCCGAGAATGAGATGTATGTGGTTTCCTATCTTCTGTCCAGGCAGGGCCCAGCCTCCTCTTTTGACTGTCTTGCTATTCTTGTCTCAGAGTATCAATCTGAGGGATCGATACAGGGAATGAAATCTCCAATTGCTTCACCCTGCAGGGCCCATCTACCTCCTGCCTCCGTTTCAGGTGTACAACATAGTGATTCAATATTTGTATGTATTGTGAAATGATCACTGCAGTAAGTCTAGTGAACTTTCATCACCAGTTACAAATCTTTTCTTGTGATGAGAATTTCTAATACTTACTCTCCTAGCAACTGTCAAATATGCAACACAGGGTTACTATGCGTCACCATACCTTACATTCCACAACTTTCTTATTGTACACACTGGAGATTTGTACCTTTTGAGGCCCTTTGCTTATTTCTCCCAACTCTCAACACCCCCACTCTGGAAACCATTGATTTCTTCTCTGCATCCATGAGCTCAGTTTTGTTTGTTTAGACTCCACATATAAGTGAGATCACACAGTATTTGTCTTCCTCTGGATTATTTCACTTACCACTGTGCCCTCGAGGTCCATACATGCAGTGGTAAATGGCAGGATTTCCTTCTTTTTAAAATTAATTTATTTATATTCTGGCTGCTCTGGGTCTTTGCTGTTCTTCTGCGGGCGTTCTCTAGTTGTGGCAAGCATGGGCGACTTACATGCAGTACGCGGGCTTCTCAGAGGGATGTCTTCTCTGGTTGTGGCGCACAGGCGCTAAGCATACGGGCTGAGTTGTCCCCAGGCAAGTAGGGTCTTCCTGGACCAGGGGTTGAACCTGTGTCCCCGGCATTGGCAGGTGGAGTCCTATCCACGGGATCACCAGGGAAGTCCAAAATTTCCTTCTTCTTATGGTGAATAATATTCCATTTCATGTGCGTGTGTGTGTGTGTGAGAAAGAGAGAGATGTCAATGACGTATATATATAATATATATATATATATCTCACATATCAGCATCACATTTTCTTTATCCATTCACTCACTGATGGACACTTAGACTGTTTCTAAATCTTGGCTATCGTCAGCAATGCTGCAGGGAACATGGGGGTGCAGAGATCTTTTCCGATCAACGTTTCTGCATCCTTCAGATAAATACCCAAATGTGCAGTTGCTGTATTCCTGGGGAGTTTTTATTTTTTGAGGGCCTCCACCCTGTTTTCCAAAGAGGATGCATCAAGTTATGCTCCCGCCAGTTGCGCCCGGGGCTTCCCTTTTCTCTGCGCCCTTCCTCATCAACACTTGCAGCTTCTGGTCTTTTGGGTGGTAGCCCCTCCGTCCTGGCTTTGATTTGTGTTTTCCTGATGACGAGCGATGTTGAGTATCTTTCCATGCACCTGCTGGCCATCCGTAAGTCTTCTTTGGAAGACTGTGTGTTCAGATCCTCTGCCCATTTTTAAATCGGTGTCTGTACACACCTTTCATTTTGGCGACAGCAGTCCTGCCAGCCAGTTGGGCTTCCCTCTGTCAAGAGGTCACAGTTTCTCCTCCAAAGGCCTCGATCCCAGAGTGCTTATGCTTGGGACAATGTGTCTGTTCGCTGCTGGAAGAATCAAGCCTTATCCCCAACACTCTTGTTCAGCTGGTCACTTGTACATTAACAGTTTGTGGGGTTATTTTCCACATGCCAGTGACGGTGCTGGTGTTAATTTTCTGTCTCTCCAGTTAGACCGTCTGCTGCGCCTCCTGGGGCTCAGGAAATATCGCAGTAGCGTGTGGATGAATGGCAGGAGAGAGAAGCCTGCTTCGGGGCTGTGGATGCCTGAGCAGAAGCGTGGCCACCGCAGCCGCATGGCCTCTCCCTGATGCTGCCTTGGCCCCTCTGTTTAATGCTTCTCCAAGGTTGGGTTAAGCCTTGAGAGAGAGGATGAATTAACTCAAGGGTTCCTTCTCTGGCTGAGTGCCCTCTAAGAGTGACTTCAATTAGCTGACTGCCGGAGTGAGAGGTTCTTTTCCTTGCCTGATTCCCCTGGGATTCTGAAAAGCTGAGGCCTGGTGACACGGCAGTGGTTCGAGGGAGACAGAGGGAAAGGAATTGAAAGGGCAGATGGAGAGAGCGAGTCAGAGCCAGCTAACACCTGCTGAGATTTCCCTCCGTCTCAGCCAAGCTTGGAGGGAGACTTAGAGATGGATGGCTGAAAAATAACCAGGCCCTGGCCCTTAAGGAACTTGGAGTCTAGACCAGGGGCCAGCAAACTCCAACCAGTGGGCTGACTCTGGCCCATGGGTTGCTCTTGCAAATAAAGTTTTATTGGAACACAGCCAGGCTCATCCATTTGCGTATTGTTTACGGCTGTTTTCTCGGCTTCCCAGGCGGGGCTAGTGGTAAAGAATCCGCCTGACGATGCTGGAGACTTGCGGGTTCAATCCCTCGATTGGGAAGATCCCCTGGAGGAGGGAATGGCAACCCACTCCAGTATTCTTACCTGGAAAATCCCACGGACAGAGGACGTGGCGGGATACAGCCTGCAGGGTCGCACAGGGTCAGACACGACTGAAGCGACTAGCACGCACGCACGCAGTGACGTAGCACGCACGCGCGCAGCGACGTAGCACGCACGCGCGCATGGCTGCTGCCACTCAAGGACAGCGCTGGGTATTTGCAACAGGAACTGTATGTGGCCATCAAACCTAAGAGATTGACAGTCTGCAGGAAAAGGGAGGGTCTGCCAGGCCCTGGGGCAGAGCCCAGGCAGACATGCGGTCAGAAAGAGAAGCAGAGAGAAGCGTGAGGGAAGTGAAAGTCCGTGCAGCTGGAAACCTGGGCAGAGCAGGACGCACCTGCCCTGTGACGTGATGCGGGCCCGCAGTTCCCCAAATATCCCAACTGCCGTCCTTTGCCAGGACGAAACCCCGCCATCCAGAGCCTGCTCCTCTGCGTGATCAGTGCTTCTGAACATCCTCTGGGAGGGCCATTCCCCCTCGACTCACACCGACTGTGGGTTAGCTGACGAGATCGAGCGGGAGGAGGCAAGTCTGCCCGGGCTTTCCGAAGTCTGGAGATGGGAGGGGAGTCAGCAGCCTTGTCCGCCAAAGCGGCTGTGTTTATCAGAGATGAGCCCGCTGCGAGGGCGTCTCTGAGACTGGGGTTTCTGAAAGGTGGGGTCGCAGGTGTGACTTAGGGGACTTGCCCCCTAAAAGCAGAGCTGCCTTCCTGCTCCCCTCCCAAACCTCGCAGAGCGCCTCCGCACATGCGGGTGTGTGGACACTTGCACGCATCCGGCGCACTAGTGTGCGTGAGGGACGTGTTCACATTTTGTCTCAGTGGTGGCGGTGGGCGAACTTCATACAATTGGGGGACCCACTTCATAGTCAACAAAAGAGTCTGAAATGCAGCTGATTCATGAGAGAAGACCCTGATGCTGGCAAAGACTGAAGGCAGGAGGAGAAGGGGACGACAGAGGATGAGCTGGTTGGAGGGCATCCCCGACTTGGTGGACATGCGTTTGAGCAAACTCCAGGAGATGGTGATGACAGGGAAGCCTGGCGTGCTGCAGTCCATGGGGTTGCAGAGTTGTACATGCCTGAGCGACTGAACAACAACTTTAAGACAAAGATTTCAAAATTATCAATACAAATTTAGGTATACAAGTACATATGTTTTCAGAGTTTTAAAAAGGGACAAATACCAGAAACATCACAAAAGCTAGAAAATGCATATGTATTTTATTAACTCCCTGTTATCATTGCAAATAAGTTTTCTACTCTTTCGGGGGGGTGCTGTAAACTGTGACAGCCTCTTCAACCCTCTATTTCAAAAAGAAAAATGGATCCCTATGCTCATAGCAGCACTATTCACAATAGTCAGACATGGAAACAACCCGCACGCCCATCAGCAGATGAATGGACAGAGATGCTCATGTGCACAGCGGAGTCCTATTCAGCCACAGAAAGAATGCAGGCAGGCCATTTTCAGCAACACATGGGCCTACAGATTATCGCACTAAGTGAAGCAAGTCAGAAAGACAAACACCACGTGCCATCGTTTACATGTGGGATCTAAAATACGGCAGAAAGGGACGCGTCTATGAAACAGACTCACAGACATAGAGAGCGGTCTTGTGATTGCCAAGGAGGCGGGAAGATGAGGTTGGCAGGCACAGACTGCTAGACTGAACGGACAACAAAGTCCTACCGTACAGCAGGGGGAACTCTTTCAGTCTCCTGTGATTAAACCATAATGGAAAAGAATTTTTAAAAAGAATGCAGGTACATGTATCTGTATACCTAAATTGCTTTGCTATACAGCAGACATGAATGCAACACTGTACATCAACTCTACTAAGACGCATAAAACAGGACTTCATGCAGCTCTTTGCTACTTAACATGGCTTTGCATGTGGGCCTGTGGATACAGGAATTCTGATCAACTCAAGTTTGTATGTTTTCCATCACAAAAAGAAGAAGAATATACAGTGTACTCGGAGTGATATTTGTTGCAGATTTGGGCATATGCTGCGTTATCAAACTTAGGCCCAAACGGAGGAAAAAAAAAACCTTTTTGACTAGGTGTCGATGAGAACTGAATCCAACTACAGAATACATGTCTGACGATTAGGAGAATCTCTCATGTTCATTTCCAAGAGTAACGCCTGACTCTCTCTCCAACCTTGTTCCCTGTGGCCCACACATTTCTGAGATGCAAGCCACCAGGTACACAATGAGGCGGTCCAGCCCAGGCCCAGGCCCCACTGCTCCATGTGCTGACTCAGAGGAGCTGGCACCTGGTGGCAGGGTGATTGCTGGAGTGATCGCCAGGCCAGCATGGCTAATATTAAACCGTCTATGCGACAGTTGTCATAATCTTCGCAGCTCCATGGACTACAACACGCCAGTCTCCTCTGTCCTGCACTATCTCCTGGAGTTAGCTCAGATTCATGTTCATTGAGTCAGTGATGCCATCCAACCATCTCATCCTCTGTCATCCCCTTCTCCTCCTGCCCCAATCCCTCCCAGCATCATGGTCTTTTCCAATGAGTCAGCTCTTCGCATCAGGTGGCCAAAGTATTGAAGCTTCAGCATCAGTCCTTCCTATGAATATTCAAGATTGATTTTCTTTAGGATTGACTGGTTTGATCTCCTTGCTGTCCAAGAATCTTCCCTACCACCAGAGTTTAAAAGCTTCAGTGCTAAAACTGAAGCTCCAATACTTTGGCCACGTGATGTGAAGAGACAACTTATTGGAAAAGACCCTGATGCTAGGAAAGATTGAGGGCAGGAGGAGAAGGGGGCGACAGAGGACCAGATGGTTGGATGACATCATCGATTCAATGGACAGGAGTTTGTCCATTGGACTCAATGGGCATTGAGTCATTGGACACAATGGACATGGGCAAACTCCAGGAGATGGTGAAGCACAAGGAAGCCCGATGTGCTGCAGTCCATGGGGTTGCAAAGAGTCGGATGTAACTAAGCAACTGAACAACGACGATGTATATGTGGGTGTGTGCCCACTTCCGTGTTTGCTGTGAACCTGCTTCTGTTGTATTTTCTGATTGTGTATACGTGTGTTACATGCATGCAGGTATGGGCACATTCTGGAAGCTTTTCTACTTGTTGGTTTGTGCAAGTGTGAGCTTTCCTAGATGAAAAGTATATTTGCTGCAAACCTGCACGTGCCCCCCAACCCCCAATCCCAATCCCCCAGGGAGATTCTGGAGTCTCTGAGCCCTTCCCGATCAGTTCCCCAAGCTGGGCAACTATTTGAGGGCACAGGCTTTGAAATCCAGAGAGCTGTTTTCAAATACCAGTCCTGCCACTGACTGGCTTGGCAAGTGACTCCAGCCCCAGTTTTCTGATCTGTAAAATGGGGACACTTCCCAGCTTCCCTGTGAGTAGCCTCCACAGTAACGCTTGTGGAAGGGCTTGGTAACAGGCGCCATGCTGTGGCTTGTTCGTTACGAGGGTACTGGGGGAGCGATTTCCCTCCCCACTCCACATCCCACAGACCTGACCCTTTCCAGGTGTGAAACCGGAGGTGGCTCGGCATCTCTGAACGTGCTGCCATGGCAACCACCACCTCCTGCTCATATGTCAGCAGGGTGGGATGGGGCTCTGTCGCCCCATAACTGCTGGGCCTGGGCATCGCGGAGGAGCAGGCTCACGGGAAGTCCCTACCCCACCCTGCTCTTCCGAAGTGGTCAGGAAAGGGTTCAGGGAGGTTCAGGAGTCACAGTCCTTGTTCCTTGTGTTCTGCTGCTTCTGCCATGCCCCCTCCAACAGCAGCTCGAGCAATATCTTTAAACTTAGCGCCTGAAAACCGAATGGGCGGCGTTTAGAAATGCAGACACTTGTGCCTATCCCCCAGAAAGACTGCTTCAATACGTCCGAGAGGGTCCTGGGCATCTGCATTCTTATTATGCTCCCTGGAACCATACCTGCAAAAACTTGGCCTCCTTCATGTGGGGACACACCACTGCTTATATTGATGATCCCCACAAGACCATCAGACACTTCATTCATTCACTTATTCACTCACCAGTGTATTTGCATAATCAATTATCCATTCATCCACTCACATGTAAATACCATTCCCTCATTTGTCTTCTTATTTATTTAAAGACGTCTATCAACATCTTAAGCTCTGGGAGATGAGGAAAGAATTAAGGATGCATTCCCTGCAGCCCAGCAGGAGGTTCCAGGCAGTGTTTTTCACATTGTAGCAAAATGAATTTAATGGATTCACTGACATATTTTAAAAATTGAAGAGAATAGGCTGTAATAGAAAATATTAGTGTGCATAGCAGTTAGCAAGGGAAAACAGTGTTTGGGAAACTTTCACATTCTCTGTACACATGGGCGTGGGTATTGGCTTTTAGTGAGAAAGGCATTTTCCGCTGAGGGGCTAGAGGCTGGAAATAAATGACAATGTGGCAAGCATGCCGGTTGCTGGGAGTGGGCGGTGCTGAGGGGCAACACAGCTCCAGCCCTCTGTCAGGGTGTCACCTTCACGGAGAAGGTGACATTTGAACTGGGTCTTGAACCATGACAGGGGTTCTTCCACTGAAGGAGGAGGAGGGGGATTTCAGGTAGAGGTAACAGTGTGTCCAAAATGACAGAGGCTTGGAAGAGCAGAGGGAAGAGGCAGATGACCAGCGGGCCTGGAGTGTGGAAGGTGTGGCTGCAAATTGCTTGAGCAGAGGCTGGAGAGTAAGAAGTCTGGATCCCCAAGGGCCTGAATACTAGGGACGGTGCTCAGGTGTTAGTATGACGCCCTCTGGAGCCCCTGGGCCCAGAGCAGGGATGTGACGTGGTCAGAGTGGCCATCTGGATGGACCGCACCAGCAAGGCTGGGCCAGGAACACCAGCAGATGGCTGTGGCTGTTCTGCGGTCCTGGGTGGGCTCAGATGCTACACGGTGGTGTGAGGAGGCAGGGATCGTTGCCAGGCAGGGTCTGTGGCTGGCAGTGGAGGACACACTTGAGAAGCGTTTAGGAGGTGAAATAAACAGGACGCGCTGATGGGCCAGGGGAAAAGGAGCATCCAGAAGAGTACGCAGTGATGCCTGGGGTCCTGTTGTGGGGAGCTGGGTCGATGGGAAAACCACCAAATCTCATCTCAGCAGGCCTCCCTAGTGGCTCAGCATTAAGGAATCCACCTGGCAATGAGGGAGATGTGGGTTCCATCTCTGGTCCAGAAAGATCCCCTGGAGGAGGAAATGGCAACCCACTTCTGTATTCTCGCCTGGAGACTCCCATGGACAGAGGAGCCTGGCGGGCCACAGTTCAAGGGGTCACAGAGAGTTGGATGCAGCTGAGCAACTGAACTGATGTTGCCACATGATTTCAGCACACACGGTCTCCCTGGGAACTGGAGGCAGTTAGCCCTCCAACTGAGAGAGGAGTTTTTAGAGCCTTCAGTTCAGTTCAGTTCAGTCGCTCAGTCGTGTCCGACTCTTTGCGACCCCATGAATCGCAGCACGCCAGGCCTCCCTGTCCATCACCAACTCCCGGAGTTCACTCAGACTCACGTCCATTGAGTCCGTGATGCCATCCAGCCATCTCATCCTCGGTCGTCCCCTTCTCCTCCTGCCCCTAATCCCTCCCAGCATCAGGGTCTTTTCCAATGAGTCAACTCTTCGCATGAGGTGGCCAAAGTACTGGAGCTTCAGTTTTAGCATCATTCCTTCCAAAGAAATCCCAGGGTTGATCTCCCTCAGAATGGACTGGTTGGATCTCCTTGCAGTCCAAGGGACTCTCAAGAGTCTTCTCCAACACCACAGTTCAAAAGCATCAATTCTTC
>SJXQ01006001.1:78611-97546 GCA_006408695.1 Aepyceros melampus | reverse complement strand
ATGTTACACTGCCACTCTGCCAATCCATCCCACCCTCTCCCTCTCCCACAGAGTCCAAAAGGCTGTTCTATACATCTGTGTCTCTTTTGCTGTCTCAAGTACAGGTTTATCATTACCATCTTTCTAAATTCCATAGACATTTCTCCAAAGAAGACATACGGATGGCTAACAAACGCATGGAAAGATGCTCAACATCACTCATTATCAGAGAAATGCAAATCAAAACCACAGTGAGGTACCATTTCACACCAGTCAGAATGGCTGCGATCCAAAAGTCTACAAGCAATAAATGCTGGAGAGGGTGTGGAGAAAAGGGAACACTCTTACACTGTTGATGGGAATGCAAACTAGTACAACCACTATGGAGAACAGTGTGGAGATTCCTTAAAAAACTGCAAATAGAACTGCCTTATGACCCAGCAATCCGACTGCTTGGCATACACACCAAGGAAACCAGAATTGAAAGAGACAGGTGTACCTCAATGTTCATCATAGCACTATTTATAGTAGCCAGGACATGGAAGCAATCCCAAAGAAAATTTAAGGGAAACTATGACATTGAGCTTGCCAATATTTTCTTGGCTATGACACCAAGAGCTCAAGCCACAAAAATAGACAAATGAGACTACATGAAAATTTAACTTTTGTTTATTAAAGGACACAATCATTAGAGTAAACAGGTATCCTATGGAATAGGCAAAAATATCTGGAAATCACATATCTGAAAATGAGTTAATATCCAAAATATATAAAGAACTCCTCAGCTCAGTTCAGTTCAGTTCAGTTGCTCAGTCATGTCTGACTCTTTGTGACCCCATGAAATGCAGCAGGTCAGGCCTCTCTGTCCATCAGCAACTCCCAGAGCCTGCCCAAATTCATGTCCATTGAGTCGGTGATGCCATCCAACCATCTCATCCTGTCATTCCCTTCTCCTCCTGCCCTTAATCTTTCCCAGAACTCCTATGACTCAACAAAAAAAATCAAATAACCTAATTTAAAATGGGCAGAGGAACTTAACAGACATTTCTCCAAAGATGGTATACAAATGGCCAGTAGCCAGATGAGAAGATTTCCCAAAATGACTAATCACTGGAGAGATGCATATCAAAATGACAATGAGAAATCATCTTTCACCTGTTAGGATGACTACTATCAAAAGGCAGGAAAAAATGTTGGTGGAGATGTGTAGAAATTGAAACACTTATGCACTATTGGTGTTTCTAAAGTGAATCAACAATTATGGAAAATAGTATGGAAGTTCCTCAAAATACTTAAAGTGTAACAATCATTTGATCCAGCAAACTCTCTTTTGGGTGTACATCCAAAAGATATGAAGCAGGGTCTCAAAAATTTTTTGCATACCCATTTCATAGAACACTACTCATAATAGCCAAGAGGTAGAATCAGCCCAAATACCCATTAATGGATGAATGCATAAACAAAAATGATATAGTCATATTCAGAGAAGGCAAAGGCACCGCACTCCAGTACTCTTGCCTGGAAAATCCCATGGATGGAGGAGCCTGGTGGGCTGCAGTCCACGGGATCGCTAAGAGTTGGACACAACTGAGCGACTTCACTTTCACTTTTCAATTTCATGCATTGGAGAAGAAAATGGCAACCCACTCCAGTGCTCTTCCCTGGAGAATCTCAGGGACGGGGGAGTCTGGTGGGCTGCTGGCTATGGGGTCACACAGGGTCGGACACAACTGAAGCGACTTAGCAGCAGAATATAATTCAGGCTTAAAAAGGAAGGAATTTGTATCACATTCTACAGCATGGATGAACCTTGAGAATTTTATGCTAAGTGAAATAATCCAGTCACTAAAAGATAAGTACTGTATCATTTCACTTTTATGAAGTGTCTAAAGTAGTCAAACTCATAACAAAACAGAGTGTAGAATAGTGGTTACCAAGGAATTTCATAAATAAAAGTTTCAGATTTGGAAGACAAAAAATTCTGAAGATCCATGCCACAGCAATGTAAATATATACTTAAAAGTACTGAAGTATGCATTTTAAAACACCTAAAACAGTGAAGAAGAAAAATAAGGAAAAAGAGGGGTGAGAGGGAAAAGGAGAGAGGGAGGAGGAAGAGGAAAAGAAAGAAGAAGAGGAGGGAAGGAGAGGGAGGAAAGAGAGAAGGACAGATAGGGGAAGGAGAGGGAAAAGAAGAAAAAGAAACCAAAGTCTCAAACTGAAAAGTATAATAACTGAAACAAAGATTCACTAGAGTTCAAAAGAAAATTTTAGCATGCAGGAGAAAGAACTGATGAATTTAAAAATAGGTCAACTGACTCTAGGATCCACCTCCCAGAATACTGGAAATAAAAGCAAAAATAAACAAATGGAATCTAATTAAAATTAAAAGCTTCTGCACAACAAAGGAACTATAAGCAAGGTGAAAACAGCTTTCTGAATGGGAGAAAATAGCAAATGAAGCAACTGACAAACAATTAACCTCAAAAATATACAAGCAACTCATGCAGCTCAATTCCAGGAAAATAAATGACCCAATCAAAACATGGGCCAAAGAACTAAATAGACATTTCTCCAAAGAAGACATACGAATGGCTAACAAACACATGAAAAGATGCTCAACATCACTCATTATCAGAGAAATGCAAATCAAAACCACAATGAGGTACCATTTCACACCAGTCAGAATGGCTGTGATCCAAAAGTCAACAAGCAATAAATGCTGGAGAGGGTGTGGAGAAAAGGGAACCCTCTTACACTGTTGGTGGGAATGCAAATTAGTACAGCCACTATGGAGAACAGTGTGGAGATTCCTTAAAAAAAAAAAGATGCTCAACATCACTCATTATCAGAGAAATGCAAATCAAAACCACAATGAGGTACCATTTCACACCAGTCAGAATGGCTGCGATCCAAAAGTCAACAAGCAATAAATGCTGGAGAGGGTGTGGAGAAAAGGGAACCCTCTTACACTGTTGGTGGGAATGCAAATTAGTACAGCCACTATGGAGAACAGTGTGGAGATTCCTTAAAAAATTGCAAATAGAACTGCCTTATGATCCAGCGATCCCACTGCTGGGCATACACACCGATGAAACCAGAATTGAAAGAGACACGTGTACCCCAATGTTCATCGCGGCACTGTTTGTAATAGCCAGGACATGGAAGCAACCTAGATGTCCATCAGCAGATAAATGGATAAGAAAGCTGTGGTACCTATACACAATGGAGTATTACTCAGCCATTAAAAAGAATACATTTGAATCAGTTCTAATGAGGTGGATGAAACTGGAGCCGATTATACAGAGTGAAGTAAGCCAGAAAGAAAAACACCAATACAGCATACTAACACACATATATGGAATTTAGAAAGATGGTAATGATAACCCTGTGCGTGAGACAGCAGAAGAGACAGAGATGTATAAAACAGTCTTTTGGACTCTGCAGGAGAGGGAGAGGGTGGAATGATTTGGGAGAATGGCACTGAAACGTATACTATCATGTAAGAAACGAATCGCCAGTCTATGTTCAATACAGGATACAGGATGCTTGGGGCTGGTGCACGGGGATGATCCAGAGAGATGATATCGGGTTGGAGGTGGGAGGGGGTTCAGGATTGGGAACTCATGTACACCCGTGGTGGATTCATGTCAACGTATGGCAAAACCAATACAGTAATGTAAACTAAAATAAAGTAAAAATACAAATTAAAAATAGGACAATTGCAAGTATTGACTCTGAGGAGCAGAAAGAGTGAAGAAAAGTGAACACAGACTAATAAATGAATAAACACATGGGAGTTCCAGAAGGACAAGAGAAAGGGGAGGAGAGGATATTTGAAGAAATAATGGCAGAAATTTGCAAATAAGAGACTAGAAATAAAATAGAGAATATCAACAAAACCAAAATTTGATTCTTTCTAAAGATCAACTAAATTGACAAACTGTTAGCTATAATCACAAAGAAAAAAGAAATGCAAAAAAAAAATCAGAAACAGTGGAGACATTACTATCACCTTACAGAATTAAAAAAAAAAATAAGAGATTACTATTAACAATTATACATCAACAAATTAGATAGCCAGATGAAATGAACAAACTTATAGAAGCACAAATACTTAAACTGTCTCAGAAATAAATATAAATCTTTACAGATTTAAAGCAAGAGATTGAATCACTAATCAAAAACCTCCTAGCAGTGAGTAGTACAGAACCATATGACTTCATTGTTGTTGTAGTTGTTATTGTTTAGTCACAAAGTTGTATCTGACTCCATATGACCTCATGAACTGTAGCTTCCAGACTCCTCTGTCCATGGGATTTCCCAGACAAGACTATTGAAGTTACTTGTGTGAATTCTACCAAACATTTAAAGGAGAGCTATAACAAATCTACTCAAATTCTTCCAAAAATATATAAAAGGAGGGAATACTTCAAGAAGCCAGCATTACTCTAATACTAGAGCCAGATAAAGGCATCAGAAGAAAAGCACATTTGAGACCCATAATCCCTTATGATTACAAATGAAAAATTATCAAAAATATATTAATAAATGAAATCCAACAACATATAAAAGGATTTGACCTAAGATTGTGGTCAACATAGGAAAGTCAGTGTTATACACCACATTTATACTATTCATGGGGATCTCAAGGCAAGAATGCTGAAGTGGTTTGCCATTCCTTTCACCAGTGGACCATGTTTTGCCAGAACTCTCCACCATGGCACATCAATCTTCCCAAAGCAGACACAATGCCCAGTTGTAGATGTGGCTTTGGGTGAAAGTAAAGTCTAATACTGTAAAGAACAGTATGCATAGAAACATGGAATGTTAGGTACATGAATCAAGGTAAGTTGGAAGTGGTCAAACAGGAGATGGCAAGAGTGAACGTCGACATTCCAGGAATCAGTGAACTAAAATGGACTGGAATGGGTGAATTTAATTCAGATGACCATTATATATACTACTGTGGGCAAACATCCCTTAGAAGAAATGGAGTAGCCCTCATAGTCAACAAGAGTCTGAAATGCAGTACTTGGATGCAATCTCAAAATGACAGAATGATCTCAGTTCTTTTCCAAGGCAAACCATTCAACATCATAATAATCCACGACTATGCCCCAACCACTGATACCAAAGAAGCTGAAGTTGAATTGTTCTATGGAGACCCACAAGACCTTCTAAAACTAACACCAAAAGAGAGATGTCCTTTTCATCATAGAAGACTGGAATGAAAAAGTAGAAAGTTAGAGATACATGGAGTAACAGGCATGTTTGGCTTTGGAGTACAAAATGAACCAAGGAAAGGGCTAATAGCATTTTGCAAGACAACACACTGGTCATAGAAAACACCATCTTCCAATAACACAAGAGAGGACTGTACACATGGACATCACCAGATGGTTAACCTTGAAATCAGATTGATTACATTCTTTGCAGCTGAAGATGGAGATCTATACAATCAGCAAAAACAATACCAGGAGCTGACTGTGGCTCAGATCATGAACTCCTTATTGAAAAATTCAGACTTAAATTAAATAAAGTAGGGAAAATCACTAGGCCATTCAGGTAGAACCTAAATCAAATTCCTTATGATTAATGGAAGCAACAAATATATTCAACGGATTAGATCCAATAGACAGAATGCCTGAAGAACCATGGAAGAAGAAGGGTCATCACATTGTACAGGAGACAGTGATCAAAACCACCTCCAAGAAAAAGAAATGCAAAAAGGAAAAATGGTTGCCTGAGGAGGACTTGAAAATAGTTAATAAAAGAAGAGATGCAAAAGGCAAAGGAGAAAGGGAGCGATATATCTATCTGAAAGCAGAGTCCCAAAGAATAGCAAAGACAGATAAGAAAGCCTTCTTAAGTGAACAGTGCAAAGAAATAGAGGAAAACAATAGAATGGTAAAGATTATAGAGATCATTTCAATAAAATTCGAGATTCCAAGGAAACATTTCATGCAAGGTTACACACATAAAGGACAGAATGGTATGGACCTAACAGAAGCAGAAGATATAAAGAAGAGATGGCAAGAATACAAATAAGAACTATACCCAAAAAAGGACTTAATGACCTGGATAACCACAATGGTGTGGTCACTCATCTAGAGCCAGACATCCTGGAATTCAAAGTCAAGTGGGCCTTAGGAAGCATCACTATGAACAAAGCTAGTGGAGGTGATGGAATTCTAGGTGAGTTACTTCAAATCCTAAGAGGTGCAGCACTCAATATGCCAGCAAATTTGGAAAACTCAGCAGTAGTGACAGGACTGGAAAAGATCATTTTTCATTCCAGTCCCAAGAAGGGCAACGCTAAAGAGTGTTCAAACTACCACATAATTGTGTTCATTTCACATACTAGCAATGCTCAAAATCCTTCAAGCTAGACATCAACAGTACCTTAACCGAGAACTTCCAGAGATACAAGCTGGATTTAGAAAAGGCAGAGACTAAGATGGTGGAGGAATAGGATGAGGAGACCACTTTCTCCCCTAAAAATTGATCAAAAGATCATTTGAATGCTGAGCAACTTCCACAAAACAACTTCTGAATGCTGGCGAAGGACACCAGGCCCAGAAAGGCAGCCAATTCTCTTCAAAAGGAGGTAGGACAAAATATAAAAGACAAAAAGAGATACAAAAGAGTTAGGGACAGAGACCCATTCTAAGGAGGGAGTCATGAAGGAGGAGAAGTTTCCGAACAGCAGGAAACCCTCTCACCAGCAGGTCTGTGAAGAGTTTTGGAATCTCAGGAGGCAACATAACCAGGAGGAAAAAAAAAAAAGAAAAGAAAACCCACAGAATATATGCCTAACTGCAACTCCCCGCAGAGAAGTAGCCCAGATGCTATCGATCGCCACCAACAAGTGGGGGCTAGACAGAGAGGCATGGGTTGCATGCATAGGTTAAGTACCAGGCCTGAATGCCCAGAGGACAATCTGAGGAAGCTAAGGTGAAATAACAACCCAAACTATAGGATAGCCAGAGAGAGAAAGAGAGAGAATTTTCCCATGAAAAACTCTAACCTAAGGCTTTAACCTAAGGCACAGCCTGGCCTGCTCACAGAGGAAAGGATTGAGCAAATACCAAAGGAGAGCTAGCTGGCTGTGGAATGGCCCTTTCCTCCGCTGGAGGCAGAGAGGCAGGCGTAGGACAGCCAGAGCCTGTAGGTAAGGGGCAATCTCTGCCCCAGAGACGGGCATTCTCCACCAAACTGTGAGCAGACTCCCAGTTGTTAACCAAGTCTTCCTAGGATCCTGCATGGTTGACATCTGCCAGGAGGGACACAGCCTGAGATCAGCTCCCCAGAGGAGACACATGGCACCCTGAGAGGGAGCTCTTTCAGCATACCCAGGACACGGAGCAGCCAGGACCAGGGAGGTGATTAAGATGCACAGCCCACCTAGGACAGTGCGCTCACCAAGCACCTGATCGCCTGAGCTGCTCTGACTTGGGAAAGGCACAAAATGCACAACCAAGTCTGTGCCTTTGTGGAGTACCCAAAAACCTGAACCTGAGCAGTGTAGACCAGGGAAGTATCTGCCACAATGAGCTGGGGCAAGCCCAGTGTGATCCATGAAATGTGAGCACTCCCCACACAAGCTGGTGATATTTGTTTGCTGTGTTCCTTCCTCCCCACAACACAACTGAACAAGTGAGCAAAACTAAGTGATCACCTTCACTCCTTTGAGTCAGGGTGGAAATTAGACACTGAAGAGAATTGCAAACAGATGAAGCCAAAATAAACAAAGAGGGAACTGCTCTGAAACTGACAGGTGCAACAGATTAAAACCTCGTAGTTAACATTGACTAAGCACTGGAAGGGGCCTATAGACCTTGAGAAGAACTATAAGCTGGAACAAGGAACTATGTGAAACTGAACTGACCCCAAACTGCCCTCAACAGTTCCAGAAAAATTCCTAGATATATTTTCACTACTATAATTTTTTAATTTCTTTTAGTTTTGACTTCTTTATTACTCCTTTAATATTCATTTTTATAACCTACTTGCATAAAAATACTCTATTTTTAAAACAAATTTCATATTATATTTTTTATAATTTTTGTGATTTTGTTTTGTATTTCTAATATTGTATTTCTGGGAGTCTCACCTCTACTCTGGATTTTTAATCTTTGCTTTTTGGTATTTGTTATCAATTTTGTGGTGTTGGAGAAGACTCTTGAGAGTCCCTTGGACTGCAAGGAGATCCAACCAGTCCATTTGGAAGGAGATAAGCCCTGGGATTTCTTTAGAGGGGATGATGCTGAAGCTGAAACTCCAGTACTTTGGCCACCTCATGTGAAGACTTGACTCACTGGAAAAGACTCTGATGCTGGGAGGGATTGGACGCAGAAGGAGAAGGGGATGACAGAGGATGAAATAGTGGGATGGCATCACTGACTCAATGGACACGAGTCTGGGTGAACTCCGGGAGTTGGTGATGGACAGGGAGGCCTGGCGTTCTGTGATTCATGGGGTCACAAAGAGTCGGACACGACTGAGTGATTGAACTGAACTGACCTGATCAATTTTGTACCTTTAAGAATCTAATCTTCAGTACCCGTTTTTAGTTAGGGGTGTGATTACTGGCTTGATTGCTCTCTCCCCTTTTAATGCTCAATTTTGTCCCCCAGGTCACCTCTATCTGCTCCCTTCCCCTCTCTTCTCTACTTAACTCCATGAAACCACTCTGGGTGTCCCAGACTGTAGAGAGCACATAGGGAATTGATTACTGGCTAAACTGCTCTCTTCCCTTTTGACTCCCCCTCTTCTCCTCCTGGTCACCTCTATCTCCCTCCTCCTTCTTCTCCATATAACTCTGTGAACCTCTCTGGGTGTCCCTCATTGTGGAGAATCGTTTCACCATTAACCTAAATTTTTATCATCTGCGGTGGACGGATGTTGAAGTCTTGAGGCTACTGTAAGAATAAGACTGAAAGCCAAAGGCAATGATTGAACTGAACTGACCTGATCAATTTTGTACCTTTAAGAATCTAATCTTCAGTACCCGTTTTTAGTTAGGGGTGTGATTACTGGCTTGATTGCTCTCTCCCCTTTTAATGCTCAATTTTGTCCCCCAGGTCACCTCTATCTGCTCCCTTCCCCTCTCTTCTCTACTTAACTCCATGAAACCACTCTGGGTGTCCCAGACTGTAGAGAGCACATAGGGAATTGATTACTGGCTAAACTGCTCTCTTCCCTTTTGACTCCCCCTCTTCTCCTCCTGGTCACCTCTATCTCCCTCCTCCTTCTTCTCCATATAACTCTGTGAACCTCTCTGGGTGTCCCTCATTGTGGAGAATCGTTTCACCATTAACCTAAATTTTTATCATCTGCGGTGGACGGATGTTGAAGTCTTGAGGCTACTGTAAGAATAAGACTGAAAGCCAAAGGCAAGAGGCTTAAACCCAAAACTAGAGACCACCAGAAAACTCCTGAAGCCAGGGAACACTAATCGACAAGAACTCATCCAAAAGCCTCCATAACTACACTGAAACCAAGCTCCACCCAAGAGCCAACAAGTTCCAGAGCAAGACATACCATGCTAATGCTCTAGCAATGCAGGAACACAGCCCTGAGCATTAAAATAGAGGCTGCCTAAATCACACCAAACCCTTAGACACCGTAAAATTCACCACTGGAAGCTTCATTGCACTACAAAGAGAAGAAATCAAGCTCCACCCACCAGAACACTGTCACAAGCTTCCCTAACCAGGAAACCTTGACAAGTCACTCGTCCAACCCCCCCACTCCCCACCACCCCGCAACAGGGAGCAATCTCCACAATAAAGAGGAAGCACAAACTTCCAATATACAGAAATGCCACCGCAAACACAGCAATCTAAATAAAATTAAAAGACAGACAAATATTCAGCAGGTAAAGGAACATGATAATGCCCACCAAACCAAACAAGAGAGGAGCAGATAAGGAGTTTACCTGAAAAAGAATTCAGAATAATGATAATAAAAATGATCCAAAATCTTGAAAAAAAAAAAATGGAGTTACAGATAAACGCTCTGGAGACAAGGATTGAGAAGACGCAAGAAAAGTTTAACAAGGACCTAGGAGAAATAAGAAAGAGTCAATCAGTAATGAATACTGCAATAACTGAAATCAAAAGCACTCTGGAGGGAACCAAAAATAGAATAACTGAGGCAGAAGATAAGATAGGTGAGGTCGAAGGTAGAATGGTGGAAATAAATGAATCAGAGAGGAAAAAAGAAAACAGAATTAAAATAAATGAGGACAACCTCAGACACCTCTAGGACAATGTTAAACATCCCAACATTTGAATGATAGGAATCCCAGAAAAAGACAAAAAGAAAGTCATGAGAAAACAGTTTAGGAGATAATAGCTGAAACATTCCCTAAAATGAGGAAGGAAATAGCCACCCAAGTCTAAGAAAACGAGAGAGTCCCATTCAGGATAAACCCAAGACTAAACACCCCAGTTCAGTTCAGTTCAGTCACTCAGTCGTGTCCGACTCATTGCGACCCAATGAATCACAGCACAGCAGGCCTCCCTGCCCATCACCAACTACCAGAGTTCACTCAGTGTTGGGAGCCGAAGAAGTTAAGAAATGCCCCACCCAGGACAAGCATCCAGGTCAGGGTGATCCGGTCCAAGGAGGCCGGCACTCAAGGGGAATTCGAAGGTCCAGAGGCCCAAAGAAACCCCCTGAAGAAACCCCTCATTGCTCATCCAGCAGCTACTGTAATAGTTTGCAAGTTTCTTTTTCTAGGATTACTTATTAATAGCTGTACAGGCATTCCCCTGAAAACCAAATAGAATTAAGAAGTAAACATTCCCCTGAAAAGCAAAGAATAGAATTGAGGTAAACATTGTACAGTTATAAATAAGCTTATTCTTAAAAAGTCCACAACATGGTGATTAATGCAAACACTGTTCTCATTTTTTCTGGGGACTATAGAAATTGTGTTTCTTGATATATTGTTTAAATCTAACAAGAAAGGGTTGTTATTGTAAAAAGGGCTTCAACAGGAGACCCAGGTGGCCAGGTGACTTGGCTTTTCTAGAAATCAAAAAGAATCTGATGAAAAAAAAAATTCTGGGAGGTGACAAAGATTGAATAAGGAAGTTAAGAAAGTTTGGAAAGGTTTTACTCATGATGTATGGAAGTGTTGTAGAAAAGGCTTACAGGGAAACAACAAAATGAAAAATATGGTTTATAACCTTTTACACTATGTAATTAACTTTGTGCAACCATGTATAAAAATGCCTTTGAAAATCAAACCCTGTTACAATGCTTTGGAAGTGCTTGAGAGAAATCTGTCTGATGCTCTTGCTGAATAAAGAATCATTCTTACACCTGTGACCTCGAGTCATTAAATATGCTGACGCCATTCCTCTCAAGAGTTCCCTGGACCATGCGGAGGCTGGACCCCCCTAACTCAGACTCACGTCCATCTAGTCAGTGATGCCATCCAGCCATCTCTTCCTCTGTCATCCCCTTCTCCTCCTGTGTCCAATCCCTCCGAGCATCAGAGTCTTTTCCAATGAGTCAACTCTTCGCATGAGGTGGCCAAAGTATTGGAGTTTTAGCTTTAGCATCATTCCTTCCAAAGAAATCCCAGAATGATCTCCTTTAGAATGAACTGGTTGGATCTCCTTGCAGTCCAAGGGACTCTCAAGAGTCTTCTCCAACACCACAGTTCAAAAACATCAATTCTTCAGCACTCAGCTTTCTTCACGCTCCAACATTCACATCCATACATGACCACTGGAAAAACCATAGCCTTGACGAGACAGACATTTGTTGGCAAAATAATGTCTCTGCTTTTGAATACACTATCTAGGTTGGTCATAACTTTTCTTCCAAGGAGTAACCATCTTTTAATTTCATGGCTGCACTCACCATCTGCAGTGATTTTGGAGCCAAAAAAATAAAGTCTGACACTGTTTCCACTGTTTCCCATCTATTTCCCATGAAGTGATGGGACCAGATGCCATGATCCTCATTTCCTGAATGTTGAGCTTTAAGCCAACATTTTCGCTCTCCTCTTTCACTTTCATCAAGAGGTTTTTTAGTTCCTCTTCACTTTCTGCCATGAAGGTGGTGTCATCTGCATATATGAGGTTATTGATATTTCTCCCAGCAATCTTGATTTCAGCCCAGCATTTCTCATGATGTACTCTGTATATGAGTTAAATAAGCAGGGTGACAATATACAGCCTTGACGTACTCCTTTTCCTATTTGGAACCAGTCTGTTGTTGCATGTCCAGTTCTAACTGTTGCTTCCTGACCTGCATACAGATTTCTCAAGAGGCAGGTCAGGTGGTCTGGTATTCCCATCTGTTTCAGAATTTTCCACAGTTTATTGTGATCCACACAGATGGAGAAGCTCTATACAGTTAACAAAAACAAGACCAGGAGCTGACTGTGGCTCAGATCATGAATTCCTTGTTACCAAATTCAGACTCAAATTGAAGAAAGTAGGGATAACCACTAGACCATTCAGATATGATCCAAATCAAATCCCTTATGATTATACAGTGGAAGTGAGAAATAGATTTAAGGGCCTAGATCTGATAGAGTGCCTGATGAACTATGGAATGAGGTTCGTGACATTGTACAGGAGACAGGGATCAAGACCATCCCCATGGAAAAGAAATGCAAAAAAGCAAAATGGCTGTCTGAGGAGGCCTTACAAATAGCTCCAAAAAGAAGAGAGGCAAAAAGCAAAGGAGAAGAGGAAAGATACAAGCATCTGAATACAGAGATACAAAGAAGAGCAAGAAGAGATAAGAAAGCCTTCTTGAGCGATCAATGCAAAGAAATAGAGGAAAACAACAGAATGGGAAAGACTAAAGATCTCTTCAAGAAAATTAGAGATACCAAGGGAACATTTCATGCAAAGATGGGCTCGATAAAGGACAGAAATGGTCTGGACCTAACAGAAGCAGAAGATATGAAGAAGAGGTGGCAAGAATACACGGAGAACTGTACAAAAAAAAAAAGATCTTCATGACCCAGATAATCATGACGGTGTGATCACTCACCTAGAACCAGACATCCTGGAATGTGAAGTCAAGTGGGCCTTAGAAAGCACCACTATGAACAAAGCTAGTGGAGGTGATGGAATTCCAGTTGTGCTATTTCAAATCCTGAAAGATGATGCTGAGAAAGTGCTGCCCTCAAGATGCCAGCAAACTTGGAAAACTCAGCAGTGGCCACAGGACTGGGAAAGGTCAGCTTTCATTCAAATCCCAAAGAAAGGCAATGCCAAAGAATGCTCAAACTACCACACAATTGCACTCATCTCACATGCTAGTAAAGGAATGCTCAAAATTCTCCAAACCAGACTTCAGCAATAGGTGAACCATGAACTTCCAGATGTTCAAGGTGGTTTTAGAAAAGGCAGAGAAACCAGAGATCAAATTGCCAACATCTGCTGGATCATAGAAAAAGCAAGAGAGTTCCAAAAAAACCACCCCAAGATATATATTAATCAAATTAATGAACATCAAACACAAAGAACAAATATACAAGTGGTGCTGGGAAAACTGATCAACCACTTGTAAAAGAATGAAATTAGATCACTTTCTAACACCATACACAAAAATAAACTCAAAATGGATTAAAGATCTAAACGTAAGACAAGAAACTATAAAACTCTTAGAGGAGAACATAGGCAAAACACTCTCTGACATAAATCACAGCAGGATCCTCTATGATCCACGTCTCAGAATACTGGAAATAAAAGCAAAAATAAACAAATGGGATCTAGTTAAAATTAAAAGCTTCTGCACAACAAAGGAAACTATAAGCAAGGTGGAAAAACAGCCTTCTGAATGGGAGAAAATAATAGCAAATGAAGCAACTGACAAACAGCTAATCTCAAATATATACAAGCAGATTATGCAGCTCAACTCCAGAAAAATAAATGACCCAATCAAAAAATGGGCCAAAGAACTAAATAGACATTTCTCCAAAGAAGACATACAAATGGCTAACAACACATGAAAAGATGCTCAACATCACTCATTATCAGAGAAATGCAAATCAAAACCACAATGAGGTACCAATTCACACCAGTCAGAATGGCTGTGATCCAAAAGTCAACAAGCAATAAATGCTGGAGAGGGTGTGGAGAAAAGGGAACCCTCTTACACTGTTGGTGGGAATGCAAATTAGTACAGCCACTATGGAGAACAGTGTGGAGATTCCTTAAAAAATTGCAAATAGAACTGCCTTATGATCCAGCGATCCCACTGCTGGGCATACACACCAAGGAAACCAGAATTGAAAGAGACACGTGTACCCCAATGTTCATTGCGGCACTGTTTATAATAGCCAGGACATGGAAGCAACCTAGATGTCCATCAGCAGATGAATGGATAAGAAAGCTGTGGTACATATACACAATGGAGTATTACTCAGCTATTAAAAAGAATACATTTGAATCAGTTNCAGCCACTATGGAGAACAGTGTGGAGATTCCTTAAAAAATTGCAAATAGAACTGCCTTATGATCCAGCGATCCCACTGCTGGGCATACACACCGAGGAAACCAGAATTGAAAGAGACACATGTACCCCAATGTTCACCGCAGCACTATTTATAATAGCCAGGACATGGAAGCAACCTAGATGTCCATCAGCAGATGAATGGATAAGAAAGCAGTGGTACATATACACAATGGAGTATTACTCAGCCATTAAAAAGAATACATTTGAATCAGTTCTAATGAAGTGGATGAAGCTGGAGCCGATTATACAGAGTGAAGTAACCCAGAGAGAAAAACATCAAGACAGTATACTTACACATATACATGGAATTTAGAAAGATGGTAATGATAAACCTGTATGCGAGACAGCAAAAGAGACACAGATGTATAGAACGGCCTTTTGGACTCTGTGGGAGAGGGAGAGGGAGGGATGATTTGGGAGAATGATAGTGCAACATGTATGATATCATAAGTGAAATGAATCGCCGGTCTAGGTTCGATGCAGGATGTAGGATGCTTGGGACTGAGGCGCGGGGATAATCCAGAGATCTGATGTGGGGTGGGAGGGGGGAGGTGGGGGTCGGGATTGGGAGTTCATGTACACTCGTGGCTGATTCATGTCAATGTATAGCAAAACAAATATTGTAAAGCAAAATAAACTAAAAAATAAAAATTAATTAATTAAAAAAATAAAGATGTGTAAACAAATATATATTTAATATAATTTAATAATCATCTTTGTTGTTGTTGTTCAGTAGCTAAGTCATGTTTGACTTTTTGTGTCTCCATGAACTGTAGCATGTCAGGCTTCCCTGTCCTTCACTATCTCCCAGTTTACTGAAGCTCACATCCATTGAGTCAGTGATGCCATCCAACCATCTCATCTTCTATCACCCCCTTATTCTCCCCTCCTCAATCTTTCCCAGCATCAAAGTCTTTTCCAATGAGTCAGTTCTTCCCATTAAGTGGCCAAAGTATTGGAGCTTCAGCTTCAGCATCAGTCCTATTCCAATGAATAGGACTGACCATTTTGATCTCCTTACAGTCCAAGGGACTCTCAAGAATCTTATTCCTTGGAAGAAAAGTTTTGACAAACCTAGACAACATATTTTTAAAAAGTAGAGACTTCACTTTGCTGTCAAAGGTCCATATAGCCAAAGCTATGGTTTTTCCAGTAGTCATGTTTGGATATATATACTTACATACAAAGGAGATCTAAAAGAAGAAAATATTTAATTACTTCCTTCTAGGCTTCATGCCCTAAACCTGAAGCTACATGAACCTACCCAGAGGCTGCCCCAACTCTTGGAGGAGGTCCAACTTCTAGGCTTAGTTTTCACATTGCCAAATAGTAAATTCTTTGGGATATAGGAGAGAAGGAGTATCATGACTGCCGTGTTTGGTCCATTTTGTCTAGAACATCAAGTTTCCTTGCAGAGGAAATAGTGAAAATGAAATGCCAAAGTGTACTTGTGTCTCAATGATGCAGACTTTGCATGCCTCCACTCAAGACACTGAGATGCACAGCAAGCAACCCTAAAACTGGAGCTCAGTTTCAAGCAACATTCAACCCTTTTACCTTTGCCGTTCATCACAAGGCTAATAATATTAACTATGTTTCCTTATTTTCTCTATTGTGGGATTTCCAGGTGGCATCAAAATGGTTGCACAAAAGAATTCACATGCCAATGCAGGAGACACAAGTGATACAGGTTCAATCCCTGAGTCAGGAAAATCTACTGGAGTAGGAAATGGCAACTCATTCTAGTACTCTTGCCTGGAAACATCTATGAGCACAGGAGACTAGCAGGCTGCAGTCCACGATGTTGCAAGGAGTCGGACACAACTGAGCATGCTCGCACGAAGCTCTGGTATTTGTGGAGAAATCTCCCAGGGCTAGCCAGTTCTTAAAGATAACTTAAGGGCTCAGCAGAGCACGTCTTTTACATGCAAACTAACCAATCCAGAGTCACCCCTCCTCTAGGTGGCCCAGATATTCCAAAATATTCTTCTCTGCCTTAATTATCCTGAAGCGAAGTACCAGTCAGCAAGGAACCATCCCCACAGCCCAGAGCCCTTGAAAATCACTCCACCTAGCCAATCCTAGCTGTGGCCCTCTTTGCCCAGCAAAGCCATAAACAACGCTACAGTTTCTTACTTCAGTAAAACTCTTCTCTGAGATACAACTCAGCACTGCTGTAGACTGATTGATGAGTGTTCAGCATCAGTAGCAACATAAATTGGTTTATCTTCATTATATACTTTTAGCTGTATTTAAAATAAAATAACGACTATAAGTTTTAAAAAAAAGAAATAGTCCATATTTCCAACCTTTTTTCACTAGGGTAAAGTAGGGAGTGAAAAGTCAAGTCATGTCTCCAAAGATACGATGCCATCTCCCAAAAAGTCAGTCATAAGAGGAGACAGAATATAAGTTCTGAGAATTGATCATGTCTTCTGGCTTATTATTCCCAAACAAGAGCACACTTGGTCTCTGAAATCTGCATAATGCCTTTGTTTTTAACAAACAATGCTTGTTATCCAGGCTAAAGGCTGTAAAGTCTGTTTCCATGCCAGTCTCTTTTGAATTTATCGAGGTATAGTTGATGCAGAGATGGGTAGATAGCATCATTGACTCAATGGACATGAATTTGAGCAAACTCCGGGAGATAGTAGAAGACAGGGAAGCCTGGCGTGCTGAAGTCCATGCTGTTGCAGAGTTGGACACAACCTAGCAACTGAACAACAATAGTTGGTTTACAATATTATGTAAATTTCAGGTGTAGTTATATGAAAGAAAGTGAAGGTGTTAGTTGCTCAGTAGTGTCTGACTCTTTGCAACCCCATAGACTGTTAGCCCTTCTGGCTCCTCTGTCCATGGAATTCTCCAAGCATGAATATTGGAGTGGGTTTCCATTCTCTTCTCCCCAGAATCTTCCCAACCCAGGTATCAAACCCAGGTCACCTGTATTGCAGCAAATTCTTTACCATCTGAACCACTGGGGAAACCCATATAAATTTACATAAGATGATTCTTCAAATGTATTGGTTCTTTGGTACTCAGTCTTCTTTATGGTCCAACTTTCACATCCATATAGAACTTTGGGAAAAACCATAGCTTTGGCTATATGGACCTTTGTCAACAAAGTGAACTCTTTGGTTTTTAATATGCTGTCTAGGTTTGTCATAGCTTTTCTTCCAAGGGGCAATATTCTTGAGAGTCCCTTGGACTGCACGGAGATAAACCAGTCAATCCTAAAGGAAATCAACCCCAAATATGCGTTTGAAGGACTGATGCTGAAGCTGAAGCTCCACCACTTTGGTCACATGATAGGAAGAGCCAGCTCATTGGAAAAGACCCTGATTCTGAGAAAGACTGAGGGTAGGAGAAGGGAGTGACAGAGGATGAGATGGTTGGATGGCATCACTAACTCAATGGACTTAGTTTGGGCAAACTCCAGGAGATAGTAAAGGACAGGAAAGCCTGGTGTGCTACAGTTCATGGAGTGGCAAAGAGTCAGACATGACTTGGCTACTGAACAACAACAAAGATAATTATTAAATATATATTTGTCTACACATCTTTAACTCATTTGTACTTCTTCATTTTTCCAGGATAAATTTTGTTTTCATGGCTAACTCTTGTTAAAATGCTAGTCTCTTATGCTGTCTTCCATGCACCTGCATTTCAGGAACACAGGTTCATTTAGACTGTGCCTCAGGGTCTCTGATGTCTGTACTGGATTCCAGGACTTAGCTCAAGAATCCAGCTAACTCCTGCTAATACAGAATGGTCCAGATATGGGCAAAAGAATGTCAGATGTGATGTATGCCTCAGGTCCATTTTGGCCCCAACCTAAATAGATCCAGTTATGGATACCAGAATGGAAAAGACAACACAGTATGGATACATCTGGGTCAAAAGGGGTGAGTTAAATTCAACTTTAAACTCAGAGGACTATTCGAGGGAGTACCTGTATAGGGCTCCTTTGTCCTAAAGGAAGCAAGCATGATTCAATAAGTCCCGTTTCATTAGGAAGCCCAATTTAGGACCTGATCTCTTTAGTTATCTTAGGATCAATCCTTTCCTAAATTCCCCTCCTTAGGAGAAGGGGCTGAGGAGCTAAGTCCTATAAATCTGCCACAGTTTAGAATTCTATCCTCTCTGCCAAGGATTGGAGGGTAAGAGAAGTAGAGCTTGTGAAATGGAATTAAGATAAAGTCATTGACCTCTATGTTAAGTCTCATAGCATGAAAAAGGCACAAAAAGCTTGTTGTCATCCTTAGTATATATGAGTTGTTAGAAGCCCACTCAATGAGAACAAGGATTTTTCTTTTTATTTTATTTTATTTATTAAAAAAAATTTTATTTTTGCTTTATTTTATTTTACATTACTGTATTTGTTTTGCCATACATTGACATGAATCCATCTCCGGTGTACATGAGTTCCCAATCCTGAACCCCGCCCCCCCGCCCCC
>SJXQ01006001.1:0-77574 GCA_006408695.1 Aepyceros melampus | reverse complement strand
GGGTGGGGACGGGGGCAGGGGGATGATCCAAAGAGTTGATAGGGGGTAGGAGGTGGGGGGGGTGGTGGTTCAGGATTGGGAACTCATGTACACCTGAGACGGATTCATGTCAATGTATGGCAAAACCAATACAGTATTGTAAAGTAAAATAAAGTAAAAATAAAAATAAAATAAAATAAAACTTTTTATTTTATATTGGCGTATAGCCTATTAACAATGTTGTGACAGTTTTAGGTGGACAGTAAAGGAATGCAGCCATACACACATGTATTCATTCTCCCTCAAACTCCCCTCTCATCCAGGCTGCCACACAACTTTGAGCAGGGTTCCATGTGGTATACAGTAGGTCCTTGTTGGTTATCCATTTTAAATCAAGCAGTGAGGAGATCAAGGACTTTGGTTTATTCTCTGTTGTCTAGAAAAATACCCAGTAAAAGAGCAATGAATATTTATTGAAAAGTTGAATCAATGCATTGGTGAAGACCTTAATTCTGTCATGCTTGTCAGAGGTCTAAGAGTTCATTTGACCCTCATAAAAATGTCCCTGGCATCAGGTGTCAGGGCAGATCAGAAAAGGAAAACTCATTTAATGATTTCAGATCCATGTGATGCTCATTATTTTCATTTACAAATGCATAGCAATGTGAGAAACAGAAAGTGTGACCCTATATACATTGAAATACTTGTCAGTTGGCCAACAGGTTCACTAGAACAGGTAACAGATAACCCACTAGATAAGGCTTCTGTGGTTGCAACATCAAAGAAAATCATTTACCAGATGGAGGAGTCTAGCTTTCCCTTGCACGCAACGGGTAGGTGAGTGCAGAGAACAAGGAACATACTCCAGGATTTCTGCTGCATTTCAAGTATCACATGCAGGGCAATCACAAGTTAATCAGGATGAGATGGGGTCAGTTTCACTGCCCCCCCCCCCCACACCCACACTGTGAAGCATTCCATTGTGTTCTTCTCAGGATCCACGGGTCCAATCACCTTTGGCTTGACTCTGAATAACCCCACTCTCAACTCAGGAGGGCTGAAGGGGATAAAAATCCCATGTAGGTAACATTAATTTCCATTGGGAAATAGCTCCTCTTCTACACAGTTTTGCACAAGTATGAACTAAGCCAACAGGTGATCCTAGAGAAAGCACTGCAAGTATTCTAGGCACTTGGTTGAAACTGATGCTCTACTTTCCCAATGAATTGTTAAAAAGAAGCTAAACTTCATGCCTGGAATCTAATAACTTTAAAGATGGAGGAGATTATGTAGATTTATCTAGAAGGGAAGGCAATAGAAAAATATTCTTATTTTCATCCATGACTCTCTTGCTTTGTGCCAATTTCTAGATGTATATACAGAATATGATCCCAGCAACCAAACAGGCATCAAAGCATCTTTAGTCTTCAGTGGACATTTAGTCTTAAGAACAGACAAGTGAGTGTCACAAAAGAGAAGAAATTGAGAATGGCTGGTTTCATTCAAAGTTTTAAACTATCCTCTCCTCTTGAATGAACTTTGCTTTTAGTTTTTATTTAGCTTTTCTTTGTAATCTTTAATAAATCCTCTGCTTACATCTTCCTAATTCTCATCACCTTACTTTAGTTGATAATATTCAGTATTTCCTTTGGTGCTGTGAGGGAATTTATTGGAGGAATAAACGTCCATGCCTAATAATTACCCAATTATTATTATATGCCAGGCTTACAATAACTCCATGAGGCAGGTTTTATATTAACTGAGATTTGGAATAAATATTAAAGTAACTTAGAGTTTTGATCACTTCAAAAAGTTTCTTTAACTGAAAATTGAACCTTAAGCTAAGAACTGAAATTATAAATCTTGAAGAAATCATACTTGAAAATTTTCATAACTTTGAGTAGGCAAATATTTCTCAGATAGACAAAAAAAAATCTCATTTTTGAAAGGTGTTGCTAAGAAACTAAAAAGGCAAACCACAGATTTGGAGAAAATGCTTGCAAAATTATATGAATAAATAATTCTTACCACAAAGTAAGAAAATGATAACTTGATTTTAACTTTAACAGACATTTCCTTCAAAAAAGATATATGAACTGCATAAAAATACATATAAAGATGTTCAACATTGTTTGCCATCAAGGATATGCAGACGAAAACTGTGATAGGATACACCTCACACACACGAGAATGGCTAAAATCCAAAAAAGTGACAAAGCCAAGTGATGGTAAGGATGTGGAGCAATTATAATTATAGTGATATGGGAATGCATAATACAATCATTTTAGAAAGCAGTTTGGCAATTTCTTAATAAACATACATTTACCATATGATCCACCGTTCCCAATATTAGAAAATTTCCAAAGGACAATGAAAGCGTATGTCAACAAAAGATGTATATTTTATTCATAAATCAGCTCTTGAAGTAATTATTTCAAATCAAAAAACCCCTAGTCAAACGGGGAATGGATAAGCAAATTGTGTTATTATATCTGTACTATGCAGTTATAACTTACTAAAAAAAGAGAGAGAGAGACTCTTACATAAGCAACAACATAAGCGAATTCCAAATCATTATACTGGTTGAAAGAAACCGGGTATAGAAAACGCATAGGTCTAATTGTACTTGGAGAAGGAAATGGCAATCCACTCCAGTATTCTTGCCTGGAGAATCCCATGGACTGAGGAGCCTAGTAGGTTACAGTCCACGGGGTCGCAAAGAGTCGGACACGACTGAGCGACTTCACCACCACAATTGTACTTATTTGAAATTCTAGAAAGCACAACAATAGTGACAGGAAGCAGATCAATGATTGGCAGGGACTGGGAGTAGGCGGAGAATTTGAGAGTACTGAGATATTCTGTTTCTTCATTATGGTGGTCGTTACGATTGCCGGTGGCCTCGGCCTGCAACGCCCTGGAGCGGGGCTTGAGTTCCCAGCCAGAGACTGAGGCTGAGTCTCAGCAGCAGCAGATCCTAGCACTAGACCAGTGACAAGGGCCTTGGCTCTTAGGCTTTGCAGAAAAGAATTCCCACAAAGGTGTAAAGTAGTGAAGCAAGTGAAGTATTTATTAGAAGGAAAACGAGTACAGTACGTGTGGACAGACACATGGGCAGCCTCAGAGGGAGAGTTCCTGAGTCATACCCCAGTTTAAATCACTTACGTGGGGCATTTCTTATGGGTTTCCTTTGGTCAATCATTTTGATTTTCCTGGTTCACAGTCCGCGTTTGTGTGTTTCAGGATACTCTCGTTTATACACACACGTCTTAGCCAAGATGAATTCTACCGCAGAGGCGCCCCTAAGTTTCACTCCCCTTTGACCTCCAAGGACTCTTTCTGTGTATGTGTGGTCTGGTAAGTCTCCTGCCTTTGAAAATGAGAAATTATGTGGTCTTGGCAGGTTCCAGCCTCCTCTCTTAATTGTCCTACTATTTTCGTCCTAGAATTTCAGTCCACAGGAAATGAATCTCCTATTGTTTTACCTTGGAGGGGCCCATGAAAGTGAAGTTGCTCAGTCGTGTCCGACTCTTTGCGACCCCATGGACTGTAGCCCACCAGGCTCCTCAGTCCATGGTATTTTCCAGGCAAGAGTACTGGAGTGGGTTGTCGTTTCCTTCTCCAGGGGATCTTCCCGAACCAGGGATCAAACCCAGGTCTCCTGTATTGTAGGCAAATGCTTTACCGTCTGAGCTACCAGTGTATACATTTGTCAAAACTCTCTGAACTCTGTACTTAAAGTAGGAACATTTTATTATATATAGATTTTGATTCAATAAATCTGATGAGAAAAATCTATGGGCAGGATTATATACAGAGATATTAAAAAGTTGCTTTTCTTCTCCCATCCTTATGTGCATTACACTGACCCCATGATTTTGTCATCTGGAACAGGTTTTTCACAATCTGACAACATGGAGGGCACAGATACTGCCCAGAATTGTGCTGCCTGATACAGGAGCCACTAAACACACGTAGTTATTTGAATTTAAATTAATTTAAATTAAATTTTAATTAAAATTAAAATTCAGTTTCTTAGTCACCCTAACCATACTTCAAGAGTGAAACAGCCACATGTGACCAATGGTTATTGTGTAGGACAGTGTGGTTTTATAAAGTACACTTCCATTGTCACAGAAACTGGATGGTATAGGCCTAGAATACATTTCTGAATAAATTTTGTAAACAAATAGCAAATGCAGGAATCTGAAAGCCTTTTGGTTTTCAAAAGTCAAGCTTTGTTGAAAGAGTCTGCCTTTCCCCTACCCCCACAGAAGGTGTTCAAGTAGCTAAGAGTGAGTGGTGAGCTTAAAGTCACACCATATAGGGCTGGGTGTGTAGGTTATGAGAATGGGTCATGGTGGGTGTCACAACTTTCAAAGAAGGAATCAGCTTACAAGGGCAGGGACTTGTCAAGATCAACATATACCCAGAAGTTATCAACAAATACTGAGAGTCAGGTAGACCAGGCACGTTTCTCAGAAAGCCAGGACAATATCCAAGCCCCTTAAGTTTAGATCCCCTTAGAATGAAGAAAGGAGGGAAACTTCAGGGGAGTAAGAGGTCCTAGAATTTGATTCAGGAGAAAGTTACTTATAGAAGACATGGGCTTTAAATGGAGATGCTCAAGTTATCATGAATTAGCAAGACAAAGTTGTTGACCACCAATAGAAATAAGCCTTGTAATTTAACATGCATTCTAGTAGAGGAAAATTTAAAAAAATATTGTTGTAGCTCGTAAAATTCATCTAACTTTATCAAATCAGAAGTTTTCATGCATTTCCTAATACTCAAAATAAGAAATATATTTCCTATCTTTACCTTGATACATTCATACAAACATAATTGAAACAAAATCTACCCTAATTACTTGCCGTGTGATATATTTTCTATCATAATCTATTTTATTTCATTTGAAAAAAAGATGTTGGTCAAGAGTCAATAAATTAGTCTCATGATCCATTAAACTGCATCTCATGATCCAGTTATAAATACAGGGAAATAAATTTTAATTTGGAAAGGTGAGTGAGAATGAGTTAGCATAAATGGTATTAAATACGATTTATGTTATGTCATTTATGTAATCATGTCATTTTTGCAAGATGAGAGTCATAGGGTTTTGGTAAGTAGATCAGTAAAAAGAATGATGCAATTGTTTCTCAATCTTTACAATTTCTAATCTAGAAGAAGAAAGTTCAAAGAGTAGAGAGTGGATATGACAGATGGTTTATTGCTTTCTATGAAACTAGTTATTTATAGGTGACAAGAAGCAGCTGATGGGGGAAAATACACTATTAAATTTGCAGTATTTTTTGAGATAAATAATATTTACTGAGGATTTTCCAGAATATGCCTAATTTTTATTTATCTCGATCTCAAAAGTGGTTCAGTGGTCATGTTAGAGAGTGTTCTCTTTTTTAAAATTGATTTTTGTCCGAGTATAGTTGCTTTACAATGTTGTGTTAGTTTCTACTGTACAGCAAAATAAATCAGCCATCAGTTCAGTTCCGTTCAGTCTCTCAGTCGTGTCCAACTCTTTGCGACCCCATGAACTGCAGCAAGCCAGGCCTCTCTGTCCATCACCAACCCCTGGAGTCCACCCAAAACCATGTCGTTTTTTAGAGTTTCTGGATTATCCATACCAGAAATCATCAGGATTTGTTGAAAAGTAAAAAATTCGCATCTTGATCCTTCATAATGAGTCTTCTGAGGGCGGGGAGGAGAGGAGAATGCTGGAGCTCTGCGTTTCTATCAACCACCTTGGAGTGAATTCTGGTCACGATAAAATGTATGACAAATATTGGTATAGGTCCTTGGGGCTAAATGAATTAAATTAGATGGAGAGGTGGTAAATTCATCCATGCAACAAACTATTTATTGAGTACTTAAAATATGCCACCTTCTATTTTAAGATTTCTAACATATGAATCACATTCTTCTTTTTTCTTCTTTAAAGTCGCTCAGTCGTGTCCAACTCTTTGCGACCCCGTGGACTGTAGCCCACCAGGCTCCTCCATCCATGGGATTCTCCAGGCAAGAATACTGGAGTGGGTTGCCATTTCCTTATTTTACTTATAATAGCTATGTAATGATAGCTGGTAGACCAACCTTTCTTAATTATTTTTCTTTTCTAAAATATTTCTAGCTCATTTCCCATATTTATTGGGAGGTTGTGCTAGGTGGTGTTAAATTACTTGGGTTTTAGAGTTAGATGACCTTAGTTTTAATCTCAGCTCCACCATTTGCAGTTCAGAAACTCTAAGGACTCAACCAGAAAACAGTCTACACTGTTTACATTTAGAATCTTAATTTGAGAAAACTCCCGAAGCCATTTTAAATAATAATGAAAAAAAGAAAAACTTTGCCTTTTCTTCTCAGTGAGAGAGTGTGCTATTTGGATGCCTTTAGAATTCACTACAGAACAGACTGAAATTATAGATCCTCTGAGTCAGCTTCTTGATAATTTATTTATTTTTGCTTTTCCTTGATAATTTTAAGGTGGCTGTTGGGTCAAAAAGCATGCATTACATTAAATTTGAACATACAGTGCCAAATTATTTTCCAAAGTGTTACACACCCACTTGTAATTTGTAAGGGTTTATGTGGCTTTATATTTTCACTGACATCTAATAATATATTTCTTGATTTTTGGCAATATATGATCAGAAAAATTCAAAATAGTATCACTTTGAGGGTTGAGTATATTTCCAGATATTTGTTGATCATTTGTTTTTCTTCTTTAAATGCATACTAATGTCTCATTTGTTATTCTATATTTATATTCTTTTTCATCTATAGCCTTTATTTTTTAAAAATTATTCTTGATTAAGAGGTTTCATTGATTATATATGTAGAAAATATTTTCTAAAAGTTTGTAACATATCTTTTCAGTTTCTTAATGGTGTTTTAATAAATTTTTAAAAATATTTTTCTTATATTTAATTATGTTTCCAATTCTTAGTATTTCTTTGTATAAGAAATGCTTTCCTACTGTGAGTTTATAAAAAAATTTAAAAATTTTGCCTTTTATATTTATCTTTTAATTCCTCTAGACCTAACTTTTGAAAATGGCATACTGTAGGAATCTGGTATTATTTTTTTCCACTAGGATGACAAATTGTTCTCATTGGATTATTGAAACATCTGTCCTTCCCCTCAGTGGTTGAAATGTCATTTGTATTACAGACCAAATTTCCATATATATATATATATATATATATATATATATATATATTTCCATTGCTTAGCTGGTTCATTTTTAAGGCAATATTATATTGTCTTAGTAATTATAGCTCTCTACAACCTACATTTCTTTTTTCTTTAAATTAATTTGTTTATTTTAATTGGAGGCTAATTACTGCATGAAACAGGGCAATCTTTATTTCTAATAGAGCAAGTCTCTTAATTTGTTCTGCTTTGAAACTTGGTTGACTCTCTTTGGCCTTATGGATTTTTTTCTATATAAGGGTCTAATACGAGCTTATAAAATTCCTCAAATAATCTTTTTAGTATTTTGATTGGAATTAATTGCAATTGGATTCAATTAAGGATAATTGTCACACCTACTAACTGAGGTGTTTCATTCATAAATGTGGGATGTGTGTGTGTGTGTGTGTGTGTGTGCTCAGTGTGTCTGACTCTTTGTAATCCTATAGACTGTAGCTTATTTAACTTATATGTAGATTACATCATGAGAAACGCTGGACTGGAACAAACACAAGCTGGAATCAAGATTGCTGGGAGAAATATCAATAATCTCAGATATGCAGATGACACCACCCTTATGGCAGAAAGTGAGGAGGAGCTAAAAAGCCTCTTGTTGAAAGTGAAAGAGGAGAGTGGAAAAGTTGGCTTAAAGCTCAACATTCAGAAAACGAAGATCATGGCATCTGGCCCCATCACTTCATGGGAAATAGATGGGGAAACAGTAGAAACAGTGTCAGACTTTGTTTTTTGGGGCTCCAAAATCACTGCAGATGGTGACTGCAGCCATGAAATTAAAAGGCGCTTACTCCTTGGAAGAAAAGTTATGACCAACCTAGATAGTATATTCAAAAGCAGAGACATTACTTTGCCGACTAAGGTCCGTCTAGTCAAGGCTATGGTTTTTCCTGTGGTCATGTATGGATGTGAGAGTTGGACTGTGAAGAAGGCTGAGCGCCGAAGAATTGATGCTTTTGAACTGTGGTGTTGGAGAAGACTCTTGAGAGTCCCTTGGACTGCAAGGAGATCCAACCAGTCCATTCTGAAGGAGATCAACCCTGGGATTTCTTTGAAAGGAATGATGCTAAAACTGAAGCTCCAGTACTTTGGGCACCTTATGCGAAGAGTTGACTCATTGGAAAAGACCCTGATGCTGGGAGGGATTGGGGGCAGGAGGAGAAAGGGACGACCGAGGATGAGATGGCTGGATGGCATCACAGACTCAATGGACGTGAGTCTGAGTGAACTCCGGGAGTTGGTGATGGACAGGGAGGCCTGGCGTACTGCGATTCATGGTGTCGCAAAGAGTTGGACACGACTGCGCAACTGAACTGAACTGAACTGAGAGATTGAGTATGTATGTAGACAATAGACAATGTATGTATGCATGTATACAGTAAAGCAACTATCTTACAGGTTTCATATGTTTAGCTCAGTTAGTAGGAAGCATCTAATGAAAATCTGAAAACTGTAGATAAAGAATTCACTGAAACTTTCTTCTAACTTTAGTTATCTGCTAGGGCTTCCTTTTTGCTCCGCCCCGCCCCAGTACTCATGTAAGGATGTGCGAGTTGGACCATAAAGAAAGCTGAACACTGAAGAACCATTGCTTTTGAACTGCGGTGTTTGAGAAGACTCTTGAGAGTCCTTTGGACTGTCAGGAGATCAAACCAGTCAATCCTAGAGGAAATCAACCGTGATTTCACTGAAAGGGCTGGTGCTGAAGCTGAAGTTCCAATACTTTGGCCACCTGATGCAAGGAGCTAACTCATTAGAAGGAACCTTGATGCTGGGAAATACTGAAGGCAGGAGGTTAAGGGGATGACAGAGGACAAGATGATTGGATGGCCTCACCAACTTGATGGACATGAGTTTGAGCAAGCTCTGGGAGATGGTGAAGGACAGGGAGGCCTTGCATGCTGCAGTCCACGGAGTCACAAAGAGTCAGACACAACTGAGTGACTGAGCAACAAAAAACAAGGGCTTCCTTGGTGGCTCAGTGGTAACAAATCTGCTTGCCAGTGTGAGAAATTTGGATTCTATTCTCCAGGTTGGAAAGATCCCCTCAAATAGGAAATGGAAACCCACTCAATATTCTTGCCTGGAGAATCCTGTGGACGAAGGAGCCTGGTGGGCTACACTCCAGGCTGTTGCAAGAATAAGACGCGATTGAGCGGCCAAACACACAGAGTCTTCTGCTGCTTTATGATGACAGAACTCGAGTTCTAGTTTCCTGCCTTTGTTGCTGTCACCTGTAATGATAAGTGCCTTTTCTGGAGGTGAGCTTGGGTTTCTCAACGTCTTTTTCTAAAGAGGTAGGAATTGAACAATTTAGCCCCTCTGTTTCTTCATGGGACCTGTTTTTTTCATTTTTTTCAGATTTTATTTATTTATTATTATTTTTTTACTTTACAATATTGTATTGGGACCTGTTTTTAAAAAGGAAAGTATAGTTGCTCGAGACTATGAACTTGGAAGAGAGGCTGCTCTGAAGGTAGTAGCATTCAAGTGGGGAAGGGCATCTGGCTGATCTTGCTCTCTCTCCTGGAATGAACTGATGGAATGTGGGGTGAGGGACACACAGAAGAAGGTCATGCAACATCAGAGGTGGGGTGGGAGGCAGGGGGCTCTTATCATCCAGACAGTGGTTTGGTGATGAGGTCACAGGTCTACAGAGCCAAATCATATATTTAGTCTAGGTGATCTGTAGTAACCTGACATAGCTGAGATCTTCCTGGAAAAATATGGGAGGGTGAACTCACAAAATCCACACTCTGGCCTCACCCTTTCCTCAGGGCTCCCCCATAGCACCCAAAGCCCACAGGTGAGGACTTTTGGCATTTATGAGTCAGAGGCTTCAGCACCCAGGGCTGGGAGCTCGCTCCCACCTCAGCCCCTCCCTTACCATTTTAGAACAGTCATTCACCATGTAAATTATGCCACTTTACTTTATCTTGTCCCTTTATCGGCAAGCTTATTTAAAATATCAAGTTCTGTACTAACAGCACCTTGTCTTTGATACTTCCATCCTTGCAGACTCGTGTGCTTATAGTAGCTCAGTTGGTAAAGAATCTGCCTGCAGTGCAAGAGACACAGGTTCAATCTTTGGATTGAGGAGATCCCCCGGAGAAGGAAATGGCAACCCACTCCAGTGATCCTGCCTGGAGAATCCTATGGACATAGGAGACTGGTGGGCTACAGTCCACGGAGTCACAAAGAGTCAGACATGACTGAGTGTCTGAGCATATAGACTAATGATCAGTTTTGTAGTACAGCATCTCAGGATCGTTTTCAGTGTCAGGATTTATTTTTTTTTTTTAATGTGAGAACAGATTCTTTCAAAAACTTTTGAACCATTTTCACTAAATGATCTTCCAAGTGGTGCATCTCATACATGAGTTACCACTTTTGAAAACAATTGTAACTCACTTTGCCCAGTAGTTTTTTCAGTAGTCATGTACAGATGTGAGATTTGGACTACAAAGAAAGCTGAGTGCAGTAGAACTGATGCTTTTGAACTGTGGTGTTGGAGAAGGCTCTTAAGAGTTCCTTGGACTGCAAAAAGATCAAACCAGTCAGTCCTAAAGAAAAACAGTCCTGAATATTCACTGGAAGGACTCATGCTGAAGCTGAAACTCCAATACTTTGGCCAGTTCTGATGAGAAGTGACTCAATGGAAAAGACCCTGATGCTGGGAAAGATTGAAAGCAGGAGGAGAAGGGGATGACAGAGAATGAGATGGTGGATGACATCACTGACTCGATAGACATGAGTTTGAGCAAAGTCTGGGAGTTGGTAATGGACAGGGAAACCTGGCATGCTGCAGTCCATGGGGTTGCAAAGAGTCATACAGAACTGAGAGACTGAACTGTATTTGCCCAGTAGGCATTTTTGCAATGCTACTGAGAACAAATTAAAAATGGACTAGTAAAAATATACTTAACATGCCAGGCAGTTACTATTTAAAGAAATTCTGTGTAATTCTTTACACAAAACCCCAAAATTTATAAAGTAAATAATTTTTTATAAAGTAGAAAACTAATTTATCTTGAGATCAGATTTTTTAATATTTTGTGTGAGTGCTAAGTCATTTGAGTTGTGTCTGACTTTTTGTGACCCTCTGGATTGTAGTCTTCCAGGTTTCTCTACTCATGGGATTCTCCAGGCAAGGATACTAGAATGGGTTGCCCTTTCCTCCTCCAGGGGATCTTCCCCACCCACAGATCGAGACTATGTCTCTTGCACCTCCTGTCTCCTGCATCGGCAGTCGGGTTCTTAACACAAGTGCCACCTGGGAAGCTCTTTTAATAGTTTAGATTTTCTTAAACATGAACCTCCATATATAAAGAACTTAGGCATTTTTTTTCATGTGAGACTTTTACTGCACAGGTATTCTTCATCCTTAGTCACTTGAATCCTAAAAGAAATGTATACATTATATTAGCTCCCTGAATGTCAGTCTTCTTGTCAGAAAAAAAATGGAGATCATATTACCAAAATCAAACATTTATGTTAAGGATTGTATGATGAATAATGAATGTTCAAGGGCATTGTATTATACAAACATATAATACATTGTAAATAGCAATGTATTATATAAATATGGTATTGTTACCTGAAACATCTCTATCATCTACTGTGTGTGTGTGTGTGTGTGTGTGTGTGTGTGTGTGTGTGTGTGTTCCTTCTGTCAACATTACTGACCTGAGAACTATCAAACTGGGGTCAAAGTGATAGTTCTAAATTTTTACTATCTCAGAGATTACTTTTTAAAATCAACTTTGTTGATATTCTCTGAGCCTATAGCAAGTACAGAGAGTGTTTAAGTAGCCAAGTCCATTTTTAGACAGTGATATCTTTGTTTAGTTCCTTGGGAAATTTTCCTATGCAAGATGGTCAGATAAATAATGTTTCTAGCTAATCAATTGGACTAACTATAGATAGGTCCTTGGAATCTTGTGTCACTCTTTCACTACTTCTTCAGACAGTTCAAAATCTTGATAAACATGATCATTATTTTTCACATAATCTAGAAATGGATTCCATACAGTTAACCTGACTCTTAAGAAATCTGTATGCAGGCCAGGAAGCAACAGTTAGAACTGGATATGGAACAACAGACTGGTTCCAAATGGGAAAAGGAGTACATCAAGGCTGTATATTGTCACCCTGCTGATTTAACTTACATGCAGAGTACATCATGAGAAACGCTGGACTGGAAGAAACACAAGCTGAAATCAAGATTGCCAGGAGAAATATCAATAACCTCAGATATGCAGATGACACCACCCTTATGACAAAAAGTGAAGAGGAACTCAAAAGCCTCTTGATGAAAGTAAAAGAGGAGAGTGAAAAAGTTGGCTTAAAGCTCAACATTCAGAAAACGAAGATCATGGCATCCGGTTCCATCACTCCATGGGAAATAGATGGAGAAACAGTGGAAACAGTGTCAGACTTTCTTTATTTGGGGTCCAAAATCACTGCAGATGGTGACTGCAGCCATGAAATTAAAAGACTCTTGCTCCTTGGAAGAAAAGTTATGACCAACCTAGATAGCATATTCAAGAGCAGAGACATTACTTTGCTGACTAAGGTCCGTCTAGTCAAGGCTATGGTTTTTCCTGTGGTCATGTATGGATGTGAGAGTTGGACTGTGAAGAAGGCTGAGCACTGAAGAATTGATGCTTTTGAACTGTGATGTTGGAGAAGACTCTTGAGAATCCCTTGGACTGAAAGGAGATCCAACCAGTCCTTTCTGAAGGAGATCAGCCCTGGGATTTCTTTGGAGGAATGATGCTAAAGCTGAAACTCCAGTACTTTGGCCACCTCATGCAAAGTGTTGACTCATTGGAAAAGACTCTGATGCTGGGAGGGATCGGGGGCAGGAGGTGAAGGGGACAGCCAAGGATGAGATGGCTGGATGGCATCACTGACTCGATGGACATGAGTCTGAGTGAACTCCAGGAGTTGGTGATGGACAGGGAGGCCTGGCATGCTGTGATTCATGGGGCCGCAAACAGTGGGACACGACTGAGTGACTGAACTGAACTGAACTGAACTGAAGGCATAAAGTCTTTAAAGGGACAAGACACTGAACTAGAAAAATCCTAGAGAGAGCAAAGGTGCTCCTATTTAGAATGTCTCACTCTGGGTCACACACCTCCTATCTCACCTACACAGCTCCATCAATAACATCAGCACCCGCTTACTTGCTGAGTAGATTTATGTGCTCCTGAGAACCCAGGATTCCCTCTGACAAATGGACAAATTAGAGGAGAATAGAAACTGTTCATTGTTTGATGCTCTTGGATAAGCTTCGTGAAGTCAGAGTTCATACCAAGTTGATGCTACCATGGCAGAGACTGTCGGTGAAGTTAGACTAATGTTGCTTCACCCAGGGGTTTCAGTTCTTTGAAGGAGTTTACAGTGGTACACAAATGTAATGCAGAGGAATTCTGAGGGCCAAAGGTCAAAATGATTTTATTATATGTGTGGCTTTCTCCTCAGACATGCTTAGAAATTTTGAGCATGTATGTCTTATTAGATTCTGCACTTCTAGTGTCTACTGAAGTATCTTTAAGAAATGAGTTAGCAATATACTTTTGAGGAGTGAATGAAATTATTTTATGAGATGTCACACTTCCACCATTTTCATCAAATGGTCCTTTGATCTAGCTGCCAATATTAAGAAAAAGAGGGAGAGCAAGGGACAGGGAGATTTATGAGAAAGATGTTGGTGGTAAGGTGTCAGTGATGTATAATAGCCTAACATATTCTCTCTCTTAACTTAAAGTACAGTTGCTGTTTAACAGTTCAATTCAGTCATTCAGTCTTGTCTGAATACCTGCAACCCCATGGACTGAAGCACACCAGGCTTCCCAGTCCATCACCATCTCCTGGAACTTGCTGAAACTCATGTCCGTCGAGTTGGCAATGCCATCCAATCATCTCATCCTCTATCGTCCCCTTCTCCTCCCGCCCTCAATCTTTCCCAGCATCAGAGTCTTTTCCAATGAGTCAGTCAGGTGGTCAAAGTATTGAAGTTTCAGCTTCAGCATCAGTCATTCCAATGAATATTCAAGACTGAATTTCTTTATTAAAAAGTTAACAGATGTATGTACACTATAGTGATTCACAATTTTTAAAGGTCATAATCCATTTATAGCTATTATAAAATATTTCCCATATTCACTTTGTTGTGCAATTTATCCTTATAGCTTATTTTATACCTAAATATTTGTGCCTCTTAATCCCTTTCCCTTATATTGCCCCACTCCCTTCCGTCTCTTCACTAGTAACCACTGATTTGTTCTCTATATCAGCAGGTCTGTCTCTTTTTAGTTATATTCGCTAGTTTATTGTATTTTTTTTAAGACTCCATATGTAAGTGGTATCATATAGTCTTTGCCCATCTCTACCTGACATTTCATATAGCATAATACCCTCCAAGTCCACCCACATAAATGGCAATATGCCATTCTTTTCTATGGCTGAGTAATACTCAATTGTATGTGTGTGCCACATCTCCTTTATCCATTCATATGTTAATGGACACTTAGGTTGCTTCCATATCTTAGCAAATGTTCAGTTTAGTTCAGTTCAGTCGCTCAGTCATGTCCCACTGTTTGCGACCCCATGAATCGCAGCATGCCAGGCCTCCCTGTCCATCACCAACTTCCGGAGTTCACTCAGACTCATGCCCACCGAGTCAGTGATGCCATCCAGACATCTCATCCTCTGCTGTCCCCTTCACCTCCTGCCCACAATCCCTCCCAGCATCAGAGTCTTTTCCAATGAGTCAACTCTTCACATGAGGTGGCCAAAGTACTGGAGTTTCAGCTTTAGCATCATTCCTTCCAAAGAAATCCCAGGGCTGATCTCCTTCAGAAAGGACTGGTTGGATCTCCTTGCAGTCCAAGGGACTCTCAAGAGTCTTCTCCAACATCACAGTTCAAAAGCATCAATTCTTCAGTGCTCAGCCTTCTTCACAGTCCAACTCTCACATCCATACATGACCACAGGAAAAACCATAGCCTTGACTAGACGGACCTTAGTCAGCAAAGTAATGTCTCTGCTCTTGAATATGCTATCTAGGTTGGTCATAACTTTTCTTCCAAGGAGCAAGAGTCTTTTAATTTCATGGCTGCAGTCACCATCTGCAGTGATTTTGGACCCCAAATAAAGAAAGTCTGACACTGTTTCCACTGTTTCTCCATCTATTTCCCATGGAGTGATGGAACCGGATGCCATGATCTTCGTTTTCTGAATGTTGAGCTTTAAGCCAACTTTTTCACTCTCCTCTTTTACTTTCATCAAGAGGCTTTTGAGTTCCTCTTCACTTTTTGTCATAAGGGTGGTGTCATCTGCATATCTGAGGTTATTGATATTTCTCCTGGCAATCTTGATTTCAGCTTGTGTTTCTTCCAGTCCAGCGTTTCTCATGATGTACTCTGCATGTAAGTTAAATCAGCAGGGTGACAATATACAGCCTTGACGTACTCCTTTTCCTATTTGGTACCAGTCTGTTGTTCCATATCCAGTTCTAACTGTTGCTTCCTGACCTGCATACAGATTTTTCAAGAGGCAGGTCAGGTAGTCTGGTATTCCCATCTCTTTCAGAATTTCCCACAGTTTAGTGTGATCTGCACAGTCAAAGGCTTTGGCATAGTCAATAAAGCAGGAATAGATGTTTTTCTGGAACTCTCTTACTTTTTCCATAATCCAGCAGATGTTGGCAATTTGATCTCTGGTTCCTCTGTCTTTTCTAAAACCAGCTTGAACATCAGGAAGTTCACGATTCACGTATTGCTGAAGACTGGCTTAGAGAATTTTGAGCATTACTTTGCTCTCATGTGAGATGAATGCAATTGTGTGGTAGTTTGAGCATTCTTTGGCATTGCCTTTCTTTGGGATTGGAATGAAAACGGACCTTTTCCAGTCCTGTGGCCACTGCTGAGTGTTCCAAATTTGCTGGCACATTGAGTGCAGCACTTTCACAGCATCATCTTTCAGGATTTGAAATAGCTCAGCTGGAATTCCATCACCTCCACTAGCTTTGTTCATAGTGATGCTTTCTGAGGCCCACTTGACTTCACATTTCAGGATGTCTGGCTCTAGATGAGTGATCACAGCATCGTGATTATCTGGGTTGTGAAGATCTTTTTTGTACAGTTCTTCTGTGCATTCTTGCCACCTCTTCTGAATATCTTCTGCTTCTGTTAGGTCCATACCATTTCTGTCCTTTATCGAGCCTGTCTTTGCATGAAATATTCCCTTGGTATCTCTGATTTTCTTGAAGAGATCTCTAGTCTTTCCCATTCTGTTCTTTTCCTCTATTTCTTTGCATTGATCGCTGAAGAAGGCTTTCTTATCTCTTCTTGCTATTCTTTGGAACTCTGCATTCAGATGCTTAAATCTTTCCTTTTCTCCTTGAGTTTTTGCCTCTCTTCTTTTCACAGTATTTGTAAGGCCTCCCCAGACAGCCATTTTGCTTTTTTGCATTTCTTGCCATGGGGTGGTCTTGATCCCTGTCTCCTGTACAATGTCACGAACCTCATTCCATAGTTCATCAGGCACTCTATCTATCAGATCTAGACCCTTAAATCTATTTCTCACTTCCACTGTATAATCATAAGGGATTTGATTTAGGTCATACCTGAATGGTCTAGTGGTGTTGCCCACTTTCTTCAATTTCAGTCTGAATTTGGCAATCAGGAGTTCATGATCTGAACCACAGTCAGCTCCCGGTCTTGTCTTTGTTGACTGTATAGAGCTTCTCCATCTTTGGCTGCAAAGAATATAATCAATCTGATTTTGGTGTTGACCATCTGGTGATGTCCATGTGTAGAGTCTTCTCTTGTGTTGTTGGAAGAGGGTGTTTGCTATGACCAGTGCATTTTCTTGGCAAAACTCTATTAGTCTTTGCCCTGCTTCATTCCACATTCCAAGGCCAAATTTGCCTGTTACTCCAGGTGTTTCTTGACTTCTTACTTTTGCATTCCAGTCCCTTATAATGAAAAGGACATCTTTTTTGGGTGCTAGTTCTAAAAGGTGTTGTAAATAGTGCCAATATGAACATTGGGATGCATGGAATTGCTGGGTCATATAACCCTTCTATTTTTAGTTTTTTTTTTTTTTTGAGAAATCTCCATACTGTTTCCATAGTGGCTGCAACAATTTACATTCTCACTAACAGTAAATGAGAGTTTCCTTCTCTTCACATGCTCATGAACATTTATTATTGTGTTCTTTTTTTTAGATTCATTTTTAATTGGAGGATAGTTGCTTTACATTGTTGTGCTGACTTCTGTTGTATAACAACATCAATCAGCCATCAGTGTACATATATCCTCTCCCTCTTGAACTTCTCTCCTGCTTTCCACCCCATCCCACCCCATCCTTCTAGGTTGTCACAGAGCACCAGGTTGAGCTCTGTGTGTTATGCAGCAACTTCCCTCTGGCTATCTGTTTTACATATGGTATGTATAAGTTTTACTGCTACTCTCTCAATTCGCCCCACCCTCTCCTTCCTCAGCTGTGTCCATAAGTCTGTTCTCTATGTCTATGTTTCTATTCTTGCCCTGAAAATTGGTTCATCATCCAGCCAGTCCATTCTAAAGGAGATCAGCCCTGGCCTGGGTGTTCCTTGGAAGGAATGATGCTAAAGCTGAAACTCCAGTACTTTGGCCACCTCATGCGAAGAGTTGACTCATTGGAAAAGACTCTGATGCTGGGAGGGATTGGGGGCAGGAGGAGAAGGGGACAACAGAGGATGGAGATGACTGGATGGCATCACCGACTCAATGGACGTGAGTCTGAGTGAACTCCAGGAGATGGTGATGGACAGGGAAGCCTGGCATGCTGCGATTCATGGGGTCGCAAAGAGTCGAACATGACTGAGTGACTGAACTGAACTGAGCCATTTTTCTAGATTCGATATACATGGATTAATAAATGATATGTTAATATATGATTTTTTTTTCCTGACTTACTTCACACTGTATAACAGGCTCCAGGTTCTTTATGATATCAGACATTCTGACAAGTATGAGGTGATATCTCATGGTTTTGATTTGCATTTCCCTGATGATTAGTCCCTTGGACTGCAAGGAGATCCAGCCAGCCCATTCTGAGGGAGATCAGCCCTGGGATTTCTTTGGAAGGAATGATGCTGAAACTGAAACTCCAGTACTTTGGCCACCTCATGTGAAGAGTTGACTCATTGGAAAAGACTCTGATGCTGAGAGGGGTTGGGGGCAGGAGGAGAAGGGGATGACAGAGAATGAAGTAGTTGGATGGCATCACCGACTCGATGGACGTGAGTCTGAGTGAACTCTGGGAGTTGGTGATGGACAGGGAGGCCTGGCGTGCTGCGATTCATGGGGTCGCAAAAAGTTGGACACGACTGAGCAACTGAACTGAACTGAACAGAACTGATGATTAGTGGGGTTGAGTATCTTTTCATGCCTTTTGGCTTTCTGCATTTTCTCTTTGGAAAAATGTTATTCAGGTCTTTTGCCCATTTTTTGATCAGGTTGCTTTTATTTTTTGATGTTGAGTTATATGAGTTCTTTCCAGAGGTCTTTTAATAGAGAATAGAATGATAAACTTAAGAAATATGTCCACAATAGTAGAATTTCTGGCAAAAGAAAGAAACTGGTGAGCTAGACATCCTTTTTACTAGGGAAAGAGGCAAAAGAAGAAAAGGGTGTTTCCTCTGTGCCTCTCAAATAATTTTGTACTCATGACTTCCTGTTCTGTGTCTGCTCAGGTCATATGACAAGTCCATATTATCTCATTATTGCCTTGCTCTCTATCTTGATAAAGCAAAAATAATTTTTATATTCTAAAAGAGGAATTTATTCCTACTTGCTTTAGCTTAATTAAATTTCTTATTTTTTATTTTATGATTCCATTATTCAAAATGTGTTTCTCATCTTGAAATAAAAGAAAAGTTTTAAAGATTAAGCTTGATGGAGCTTGCAAGGTGTAAGTGTGAAAAGAACATGCAAATTAGAACATGATGGATTCCCATAAGTTTCTCTGAGAAGTGCAGGAGTCATATGCTTAATTGCAAAATCAACACTATCGTTAAATATTCAGTAGGATGATAACACAAAGTATGAGCTTGGCCACAAACCACAAGCCTGGAACATATTCAAACCAAACACAGACAGGAAACCACCCACCTCAGCATGGAGAGGTTCTTCTGAGTACAAGGCAAATATACCCAATGACTGACAGTCAGCTCTCCTTGGTGAGTCTGGCTACTGACTCTCAACATAAGTTTGGGGAGAAGAGTAAAAAACATTTTAGGAAAAAGTGAAGACATAAAAGATATCATAACTTGGAAATTTTAAATAAAAAAGTCTGATATTTTACTATTTTTCAAGAGACCCAAATCCCTTAGTACTTTCAGTTGTTTACTTAGCTATATTGCTAGAAACAAATTCCAGGAAAATATTTTGAGGTATGGGTTATAGGTTGATAATTAAGACTTTTGTTGTTGTTCAGTCACTAAGTCAGTCTGACCCCTTGCAATCACAAGGACTGAAGCATAGCAGGCTTCTCTGTCTTCCACTATCTCCTTGGGTTTGCTCAGATTCATGTCCACTGAGTCAGTGATGCTATCTAACCTACTTTTTACTTAAACATGGGAAAGTTTACTGAAATTGTTGTTATTGTCCTCCAGTACTCACATTTTAATTGAGTTTTATGTGACATATCATTGGATAGTGCAGACTGATTTTCACACTACTTACTACTTCTACTAGTGTTAGTACTATTATTACTGTTTCATCTAGATCACATAAATAACACATGTAACAGATGCCAAGCACTGTTCTAAGCATTTGACATTAGGGCTTCCCCAGAGGCTCAGTAGTTAAAAAATAAAAATCTGCTTGTAATGCTGGAGATGTAAGTTTGATTCCTGGGTTGAGAAGACCCCTTGGAGGAGGAAATGGCAACACACTCCAGTATTCTTGCCAGGAAAATCCCACAGACAGAGGAGCCTGGTGGGCTACAGTCCATAGGGTCATAAGGAATCAGACGACTGAGGATGCATGCTTGAGCTTGAATCGTAATTTATCCAATAGCAACTCCATGAATTAGTGTGATTATTATCTCCAACTTTTATAAGAGGAAATTGAGTCACAGAAAGATTAAGCAATTCTCTTCATAAGTGGCCAAGTCAGGATTATTATAATAACCTAGACTTTCAAAGATAGCAAAATTCATTTTTTTACAGTATTGTAAATTGTGCTTTAATTTCTGCAATCAGATACGATGCAGTGAAATACAAGTATAAACTTTCATTGTACATCCAGAAAATAAAAAGAACATTTATACAGATTTAGCCCAACAGCTTATTCCCTTAAAAAAACAAGTTTCTAATGTAATTAAAGCTAATTTATCTTCAGTGTAAAAACTTGGAGGTATAAACAAACTCAAGATATTATATACAGGAAATTAATATACATTTCCAAATGTGTACAGTGCAGCATTTTAGACAAAGTAAATGATCTTGTTTTAGCTTTTACTGTTACCATAATCCATATCTCAATCTTGAATAAAAATGTCACAATATATAAATCCACTGAGAATTCTGTACACAAATACAAGTTTATAGAAATCTCATTTCAGATATAAATACATAAACTGTCATGACCTTACATGTTAAAACAGCTTATTTTTCTATTGTAATTTTATTTTTAAAAAATCATAGAAAAATATTTCAATGCACATTCAACTGCTATGAGAGGGGCCATGACCTTGTGCCTTTGAACCACTTTATAGACTGTAAAGCATCACACCAGGCATTTTTGGAATGAAAATTACTAAGATCTTAAGACTGAAGAGGCTACTGTATAAATATTCTCATTATAATATGATCACAAAACTAGTTAACTCCATAGTGTATCTGGGAGGCAGTGGGGCAGAGAAAGGAGGTTAGTGCTAATTTAAGAAGGCCCACAGAACATAGCCAATGAATTAGGGTCATTTTAAAGTCCCCACTGCCTACACTGACCTTACTAGTGAGACTTTTAAGGCAACCAAGACTGGGCATGTGTTTGGCTCCAGATGCATAAACCCTGCCCTCCCATCAATCTCCATCATCTTATCAGACCAACAAGGTTTGAGCATCAACTCGGCATGGAGAGGACTGCAAAGCAATTTCTTGCGGTGTACAAAAGACGATTCAGTGCAAACTGAGAAACTCCTCTTTGTCAACAGTTTCAAATTTTCTTATTGCCCTTCAGCAACTGAAAGCTTTTCTAAATAGGTAATGTTCAAATTGGAATCCATACTGGAGAGCAAACAGATATAAAAGGCAAACTTCTGATAGGGAACATTCTGACGTGAGATCGATCATTTTTCCCACTTTCTTTTGTGGAACTGAACAGGTTTCCACGGAGAATGAAAAAACGGGTCCTCACTAAGTGTGCTTTTCCGGCACTCGAAAACTATAGATCATTTAAACAGCAGATCCAGGAAGATTACCAGGCATAGTCAAGTTTCTTCTATGGCTTTTTAAATCGCTGAGGTACTATGTGGTCACCATCACTTTGAGACTTGTGCTTGAACGCTTCCCTATGATAGCCGCTTTCAACAGTGATCTTCACCAGTCTGTAAGGTAGCAAAACTGGGGAAAACGCCTGAGGACGGCAGTCACAGACACTCTGAAGCCTCGGCATGCTGTTGGAAAAAGGCGAAGCAACCTCTTTCAAACACTGCGTGCCTCCGGGAGAATGGAGGCTCCTCTGGGCAAACCTAAGAGATTCCCCCCAGTTTGACCCACAGGCTTAGCAGCAAGATCCCAGGATGAGGTACACCAAGGTGGGGATTGCGAAGGGACAGTGGAAAGCGGTGCATAGCCGGGGGCGGGGTGCGGACCTGGAGCTGTCGGCCGCAAGCCAGACCCCCGCCCCCACATGAAGTGACACAGTCTGAGGATGGTCGGAAACGTCAGGATGGTGACTCGCATGGCAAGAGAACAGAGGAAAACTGCTACAGTTTGGAAATGAAGGCCGCACATCTTAACACTGCTATCTGAATCTGTTAATCCAACACACACACACACACACATCATGTACAGCTGAACTTGCTCTGAGCCAGGATGGGCTAGAGAGACGCTACTTCTGACGACTGGATAAAGCACGTTGGCACAGGAAAGATGTGAGGACCATACGGCGTCCAAGCACAGCTCACCAAAGCACTTTCTAAGTAGTAAAGTAGCTACCGCGGGGTCTGAGTGATGCTAACACAGAGGACACTGGCCACAGCTGTATTACGGGTCACGTACTAACTCCTTTCAATAATACTCGAGATACGGGTTTCAACTGCATAGTCTTTCAGAACTAGGGGGGAGAAATGAGAACCAGCTCTTTTCCACAAGACCCAGGCTTCCCCTGGCAGTCGGCTTTAGCGTGACACACCGACGTGGAGAGCAGATGTGTCCAACCTCCTGTCCCAGCCGGCGAGGGTCCTCTCTCACCACCACCGAGCAGGCCAGTCACACGTCCCCTAGGTCCACAAACTTGTCTTCTTGCTTGGCCAAGTCGTCTTCATCTCCCAGGGCTTTCCACCCGTGGTGGGCAGGACGGGCTTGGAGGAATGGCGCTGCAGCAGCGCGAAAGGGAACAAGGAGGACAGGCGGCCCGAGGTCCTCGGTGGTGAGGCAGCCTCTGCCTGGAGGGCCTCCTGGCTGTGGTGTCTCGCCTCGATTTTCTCCTGCAGGCGCTGGACTTCCTCCATCATCTCCAAGAGTTTGCTCATGGTGGCCACTCCACCGCCACCCAGGATCTGGGCCTCCGGAACCCAGCGCAAGTAGCGCTGGGCCCAGACTTTGATCTCCGGGCCCTCGAGGTGAGGCAGCAGCAGCCCCTGGTAGCTGGGGGGCCTGCTGTGCCAGCCGTCATAGAACTCTCGGAAGCCGTCCTGCAGCTCCTCCGAGAAGTTGATCAGTTTGTTGATTCTCTTGCCCAGCAGGTTTTTAATTAAGTGATCCGTTTCTTCCCTGAAAAATCCTCTTTTGGGAGATGATTTCGATTGGGTGAGGGGCAGAGAAAGTTGTCTTTGATGTTTGAAATGTGTTCCTTTCCGCTGGACTTTCTCCAGTTTTGGCTTCTCCACGTAAAGAGGGTTTGTGAACAACGTCTGGCTTTGGGTTCAAACTGCACGGACCAATCCCACACGGTGAGCAGAGTCAAAGGCTTGCTTTGTGAGTCCTGGCTCTCCCTGCCCACGTTCGTATCTTTTTGATGAGGCGAATTGAAGAAGAAGGTGCTAAAAATAGGAATGTACAGGCTGTCTGACAAAACGGTCAGGTACGTCTCTGTGAACTCGGACGCTGGGGGATGCTGGTGCACCAGCTGCCACACGCAGTCCAAGAAGAGCAGGAACACGGGAGCCTCCTCCTTGTCACTCTGACGGAGGTGGTTGCAGCGGTCCAGGAAGCAGTGGCCACCCATGATCCACTCCCTTTGGACAAGGCTCTGGAAACCGAAAATCGTTCGACAGTGGGGGGTCCATCATCACTTGTGCCAGAGAAGAAACGAGGCCGCAGAGGTCGGAGGCGTTGTCCTCTAAAAGAAGAACGTTCATATTTTGGCTTCTAGACATTCTATAATCTCAACTGCTTTTTTCAGGCAGCACCTGATTATGTCCAGCCAGCTGCTGCTTTCCAGCAGGGAAAACCATTTGAAATCTGTGTCCCAAAATTCAGTACTATTATCTATCAGAAACAGCTGTTTGAACTTAGAGTACGCCATCTGGATTTCCTGCAGGGACAGGAAGTTGCTTGAGAGGTCTTCAGTCTTAGCAGTCTCATACGGGGGCCTGTGGACGGTCTTGTAAATCCTATCCGAGAAGTTCTTCTGGATCTGTTACACGCCATCACCCTGTTCTTTGGGCAGGGCCGACATTTTCAAGAGGGCACATCCGTTGTGGCACGACCAACACCATATTGGTATGCCACGACCCTGGAAGAACGCTATGTCCTCTTCGAGAAGAGCGGCGGGGACGACGAAGTATGCGGCAGCCTTTCACAGACTTTACAGCCTTCATTGGCACTCACTGCCTTGTGCTTCGTGTTGCCTTTGGTCCGCTCCAGCTCCCGACACCAGTCCTGAAGTGTGTCAAACATTAAGGCGTGCTTCTTAGGGTCCGTAGCTGGGCTGCTTCGTGCTGCGGTCGCGTAGGAAAACAGAAACAATCGTTTAAGCAGTTTAGGGGCCTGGGTATGATGAATTATGCCACTGACAATCTCAGACAGAAGTGGAATACCCTGAGGTCTTTACAGTGGATGACAAGCTTCTCAGGGTACTTCTTCAGCTGTCCAAAGAGAGTCTTTTTTTTCTCATCAAACACTCCATAAATCTGATCAACACAGTGGAGAGTAATGTCATTTTCTCCTATGACCTTATTCTTAAACTGCGTTTCATCATTATCCAGGGCAGTCATCGTCGCCCAAGAAAGCAATCTTGAAGTCTGTGCAGACAAGCCTCCCATAGATTCCACGCCGACAGGAATCTCCCCGGACACACTTCAGTCCTGTGCTGGCTTCACACAGCAGCTGTTCACCTGGCAACAAGTGAAGAGTTACTTCCTTCTCGGCTGCTTCCTTTTCGTTTGGTGAATTTCCTCGGGGCGCACGTAGGACACGAAAGAGGGCTTGGGCGCCTTGGTGCCGCCGCCACTGCCGACCATCCCTTTCCCCAGCATACCGCCACCCTGGGTAGCAGCAACGCGCGGGAGCAGAGGCGGCCACTCGCAGCGGCCACCAGCACTGGCGGCCGGGGCTCCGCCCCCAAAATTCATTTTTTAACAAGAAAATTTTTTTCTTGAAAACATTGTTGAATCTTGAAAGTAATCATACAATATTTATTCACATGTTCAAATATGTATAAAGTATCCGTCATGTGCCAGGCACTCTGTCGGGGACGGACACTGTCAACACGACATGGGTATCTGTCCTCACTTAAAGATGGACAATGATGGACTCTCTGGTTCTAGCTGCACATTCTTAGGATAGCTGTTAACCCGTGGTGACTCTTGGGAAAAGGGTTCAGAAGAGATTTCTTCCAAACCATTTCAGCCATTCTGACAGTCTCAGCTGGGCTGGTTTCCTCATGCTTTACTTGTTCTTACACTTTTAGGAAAGCAGAAGGTCTCTGTAGAAAGATTCCTCTTCCTTAATTTTGTTAACAGAACCTTTTGGCCAGATGTTCCTTCATGCCAATTAACAGAAACCTGTCCAGTTATAACTGGATGATAGTTTGACCCAGAAAGAACAGTTCCTTTGAGCATGTGTTAGTCGTTCCAGAACTTCCTTGTGCAAAGTCCCTCAGTTCAGCCCTGAAGAGAGCACAGGCTGACTTTCTAACCAGGAATGCCTTCCTTCAACATCTAAGACACAGGTAAGGGACGAAAGATTCTGTGTTGTATCTCTATACCAGCTCTCTTTGTCTTTGGTACCATGTAGGGTGCCAGATTCTATTCCTTAGCCCAGTGTTCTTGAAAATTGAAGATAAATTTCAAACTCTAAACCACTGAGGACATGTTTCATAACTTAATACAAAATATATTTACACATTGTCTTAGTTTCTGCAGAAACAGATTTGAGAGCAAGTGGCTTGTTTGAGAAGCTTACCACTTTCTATTGACAGAATAATTCTGAGTGCAAGCAACTATTTCTGTGTGTGGCACTACAACAATAAGCAGACATTTAACTTAAGGGTCTGCAGCATTGAGCTGATTTGAGTCAGGCTCAGTTGATCTTGGTATTGGAGAAGACTCTTTAGAGTCCCTTGGACTGCAAGGAGATCTAACCAGTCAATCCTAAAGGAAATCAGCATTGAATATTCATTGGAAGGACTGATGTTCAAGCTGAAACCCCAATACTTTGGCCACCTGATGCAAAGAACTGACTCTTTGGAAAAGACCCTGATGCTGGGAAAGATTGAAGCCAGGAGGAGAGGAGGAGAGTTGGAGGATAGAGTATGAGATGGTTGGATGGCATCATTGACACAATGAACATGAGTTTGAGTAGGCTCCAGGAGTTGATGATGGACAAGGAAGCTTGGTGTGCTGCAGTCCATGGGGTTACAAAGAGTCAGACACAACTGAGTGACTGAACTGAACTGAACTGAACAGTTGATCTTGGATGAACTTGCTCATCTGCCTGGGAGTTTAACTGGCTACCTATTGATCTGGAAAGACCTCAGATGGGAAGATTGGGGTGACTTCACCCAGCTCCATGAGCCTTTCATTCTCTTCCTCAGACCAGGAGCAGGATGTATCCTCATGAAGATGACATAGGGCAAGAACACAGAGAAAAATAAGTATGTTTTAAAGCCTTGGCCTTGATCATGTTTGTTAATCACCCAGTAAAGTCACAAAGCAGTTTCAGAAAGCAAATGCCAAGATTGCCAAGATGAGATTAAAGATGTAAAGATTTTGTTACAGGAAACAACTGTGAGAAAGAATGAGGGAAAGGACCTGGAAACACTGGGATAGCCATGGACAATGATGCAGGTCTGACCCTGCTGAATGAGAGAGGGAAGGAAGGGAAGTGGGTGGAAGTGTCTTAGGCTGTCCTGCATTCTAAAAATGCTTTGGCAAAGTTATTGGGAAAGCCTCAAGCCAAAAATGGCCATCAGACACAGGGATCCTGTGTTCCTGAGAGTAGTGGCCAATCATTGGCTAAGAGCAGTGCCTATGAAGTGTTTCCTCAGTATGAATGCAGCAGTGGAATTTAGAGATAGAAGCTGGGGGCCAGGGATGGGGGAGCCTGGTGGGCTGCCATCTCTGGGGTCGCACAGAGTTGGACACGACTGAAGTGACTTAGCAGCAGCAGCAGCAGGGCCAGTGGTCAATTATGCTTTGTGTGGTTGAAGGCCTGGGAGGTACATTCTCATGGTTGTAATAAGTCCAGTCTAGATTTAGAAGGTGGAAAAATATATTCTGCCTCTTTAGTGAAAGGACTATCAAGATGATATGGCAAAGACTATGGGTAAAGGAAGGGTAAACAGTTGGGACCATTAATACAACCTACCAAAGGAGGTGAAAGAAATAACAGCAGAGGAGAGAGGAGAGTAAGACAAGGAAAGGAAGCAGCCAATGAAGATGCACCAGCAAGGAAGTTCCCACTGTGGGAGATCAGACAATTCATTAGCAAAATTCTAGATGCCAGTATAATGCCTTGATGCAGAAACATCAAGGAGAGACTGAGATGATGAGTGCTTCCAGTTCAGTCTGGATGGGATTTAGATTGGGATATAGGAGCCATGGAAGATAAACATCCAGTAAGTAAATTGAAAGTGAAAGTGAGAGTCACTCAGTTGTGTCTGACTCTTTGTGACCCAATGGACTATACAGTCCATGGAATTCTCCAGGCCAGAATACTGGAGTGGGTATCCTTTCCCTTCTCCAGGGGATCTAAAGGGACTGGATAATTGAGGGTCTTGATGGCTGGGTTGTTTGTCATTTATTGATAGGCAGTAGTTCAGTTCAGTCTCTCAGTGGTGTCCAACTCTTTGTGAACCCATGGACTGCAGCATGCCAGGCTTCCCTGTCCATCACCAACTCCCGGAGCTTGCTCAAACCCATGTCCATCAAGTCGGTGATGCAATAGTATGAGTCATGCAAACTTTTTAAAGTATAATCACGTTTTTATATAATCTGAAGGTCAAGGTGACATGGAATAAGGATGGGTTGGATCATGGAGATTTAGGAAAAAGGGGAACACATTATGATTCAATTATAAAAGTCCAAGTAAGAATTTTGAGAGCTTAATCTAAAGTGGCATCAAAGGAAATAGGTAAAGGTGGATTTAATAGGGGCTTCCCTGATAGCTCAGTTGCTAAAGAATCTGCCTGCAATGCAGGAAACCCCAGTTCGATTCCTGGGTCAGGAAGATCTGCTGGAGAAGGGATAGGTTACCCACTCCAGTGTTCTTGGGTTTCCCTTGTGGCTCACATGTTAAGGATTTAATAGACATCCTGACATCTATGTCAAGAAGAAGATTCAGTGAACACTGATTCACTGTGTATGGCAAGGAGTAGGAAAGTCCTAGATGATTGGGAGAGTATCAGTCTGTGTGATTGAAGGAATGGTGAGGCTTATGACAGAAATGGTAAGTCAGGAGAATGAAAGAATGAAAATTTATTCTTGGTAGAGGCAGACTAGTAGTGTTAGATGCTTGGTTTGGTTTCACTCTTTTTAGGTTGAGTTATTGACAGAACTGCCAGTTAGAGACCTTTGTAGATACTAGGCATATAAAACTGCAAATCAGGTGAGAAAGATATGACTGTGGAATTAGAATCATGCCCAATAGCTTTGAGCAGGAAAGAAGAGATATGGAAATGTCCTCACAGGTTAGAAGGTCGTGATACTTCCTAGATCTGATTCATCAGAGAAGTGATGACTTCTCTTCTGCTTAAGATCAGCTCTGTACTTTCCCCTTCTGAAGTCGCCCAAGGTGTAGGTAACAATCAGCACACTACAGAGGACCAAGGGTGAATACATGAACTTAAGAGACTGGTCTTCTCTTCCATCCAAGTGAAAGTGGTGGTTGCTCAGTTGACTCTTTTTGATCCCTTGATCTACATGTAGCCCATGGCTCATCAGTTCATGGAATTCTACAGGCAAGAGTACTGGAATGTATAGCCATTCACTTCTCCAGGGGATCTTCCTGACCCAGAGATTGAACCCAGGTCTTCGCATTGCAGGCAGATTCTTTACTGTCTGAGCACCAGGGAAGCCCTGTCTTCCATCCAAATCTGTTAATCTCTGACCTTTACTGTTTTTCAGTTTTCCTTCAGCCAAGCCTATCTTTTTCTCTTTCATCTTTTCTTTTCTGTCTCACTTGCAGGAATTAGTAAACCCTCTTATGAATTTGTCTACCCTGTTATGAATTTGTCTTTGAAAAATAATGCCGACAAGAATGCTAGTTTTCCAATTTATATCAGAATTGGAGAGGGAAAAAAAAAAACAGTTAAGATATGCAAATAAGACTGAGATAAATTCTTCAAGTGGTATTTGTATGTAAACCCGCTTTGAGATTTTAAACCAAATGCAAATGCCAGTGGAAAGTCCCAGGTTTCTGCTAGACAGGTTTCAATAGGACCAGGACAATCCTGGGCCTTCTGAGAGCTGACTCATGGAAGATGTTATAAATGTAGGAGGTAGTTCATGTGAAGGTCCCTAACAAAACTTGTTTGATGCTCCACATCTTTCCTGCATGCCTGGAAAACCTCGTACCCACATGCACAACTAAACGAATTCTTTATTAAATTCACAAACATGGCCAGACTAGACTCCTGTCAAGAATTCTTCCACTGTGGCTACATGTTGTCTTCCATTGAATGATAGTCCATTATTTACTCATGCTTATGCTATGTGTCAGCTTCCTGCTCAAACAATTATGTGCTTAATAATGACTATAACAATAACTACTCTATATAAGGGCTTCCCTGGTGGCTCAGTGGTGAAGAATCCACCTGCCAGTGTAGAAGACATAGGCTCCGTCCCTAGGTCAGGGAGATCCCCTAGAGAAGGAAATAACAACCCACTCCAGTATTCTTGCCCAGGAAATCCGATGGGCAGAGAAGCTTGGCAAGCTACAGTCCACAGGGTCACAAGAGAGTCAGACACAACTCAGCTACTAAACAGTAACCACAACTCTATATTAAGCCTGTCTCATTGTCAAGCTCTGTGCTAAGCATCCTACGTATATGACTTCTTTTCATCTATATAGTTACTCTTTGGGATGGATATTGTTATTTCTGTTTTACAGTGGAGAGAGAACCAGATTCATTGACATTAGTGACTTGCCAAAAGTCATAAGAATCAGAAGTGGCAAAGTTTGGATTTGAACCCCCAAATTTCCAATTATTTAGATAACAGAATATGTAAGCATATATATATATATATATAATAGATGTGGAACCACCTGTATTATATTTCCTAGATTGTTAAGTCTGTGAGTTGACTTGATATTTTGTATTTTTATGGCCTTCTGCCATTTGCTGGCTTCTTGACTTATTAGCTAAAGATGGTGATGGTGGTAGTTGGCCTACATAAGTCATGAAGTTCTGATTATCTACCTTATTTGTATCAGTTTTTTTTTTAAATGGCTCCTCATGTAACAATGATAATCATTAGTTGAGACAGCTGTGAAAAAGTGACAAAGATAAGAATAGCGCTATATCACTGGCACAGAAACCTCTCTCTCTGAGGTTGTGTTACTTCTATTTATGCAGGGTAAGGAGGGTCAGAATTTGGCCTGGTTTTTTGCCCTCACAGAACTTCACTGAATAAATGGACATCAACGTAAAAGTGTTAATGGCTTTGAATGGACCAGGTGATGTGAACAAAAGGCTAGACACTGATATTCACTCAAGATGGGCCGGTCACCAAGGAGACTCTGCACAGGATACCAGTGTCCTGATCAAAGTACCACAGTCCAGAGTTGGGCCTTTGGCTATGTCTATTTAGCAACCAGATTGTATGTATGCAACAGAAGAGCTAGTTCTCAGAATAGTTAATCTTACAGAACAAGTTGCAAAATCAAGATGCAAATTTATTTCTATATTTTCTAAATATTTTCTGAATTGCAATTAAAAAAAAAAACATTTCCACATTTTTGAAATGAAGGTGTTTCTTGTCATGGCAAAACTCATTTAATATATGGCATTTATTTTTCTTTAAGGTTCTTTTAATATAAGTGGCATATTGTATAATTAGGCTTCCCTGGTAGCTCAGTGGTAAAGAATCTGCCTGCAATGCAGGAAACCTGGGTTCAATCCCTGGGTTGGGAACATCTCCTGGAGGAGGGAATGGCAACCCACTCCAGTATTCTGGCCTGGAGAAGTCCCATTAACAGAGGAGCCTGGCAAGTTAAAGTCCATGGGATTGCAGAGAGCTGGACAAGACTGAGGAACTAAACACACACATGCTATAACTGGCATCTTAGCACCGAGAAAATAAGGCAATTAAAATGTAAAATCCAAGTCCCAGGAAGACCAGAATCCTTCAGTCAGTGTGTTTCCTCCCAGTTTACGTGTATACAGGAAGTAGAGTTGTGATCAGACAGTTGTCTGGTATCATGGGATTCAGAGAGAGTTCTTTGATTAAGCGAATTTCATGCATCCATCTTTATTATCAGACTGTAAGTACCACTAGTTCCTGAGAAAGCACTTGGTACCCATGGCAGATATAGTGGATTGGCTTTCAACATCCATTCCTACCTCCTGTAGGAGGCATTCCTGCACTGCAAAGTTTAGAGAGGTGAAACTTACCATTCCTGTTCTGTCTGACTAGGGTTCTGGAGGTGAAGTAGGTTTCTCCAGTGAGACACATCTGTACAATATTTGAGCGAGTTGGGAGGCTGAGGCCATTTTTATTTTCTGATTCTTTTAGCTTCTTTCTGATAATTAGACACTGTGCTGGCATCCAGTCTCTTGCTTTGAGAACCAGTGGCAATGGTGGCAACTTTTTCATTCTTGCATAGCTATCCTGGTATGCTCTTGAGTAAAAGAGTTTCCATGGCAATTTTGCCATTTCTTATCCTCTTGATTGAGGCCAAGACAGTTCTGTAGTGCTCTTGGGAGAGAGGATTTCATGGTTGGGGAGAGGGCTCCATGAGTATAGTTTTAATTTCCTGCACTGAATCCTCTGGTATTGGATTGGCCAAAAAGTTTGGATTTTTCCATAAGATGGTGAGGAAAAACCAGAACGAACATTTTGGCTAGCCCAATATGTTACTTTCTCTCTGATAGGCACATCATTCCTTTGTTTTGTTAATCCATCCAGCAGTGAAACAGTCAGTTTTGATAACCTGGGAGTCTTCGGATAATTGTGTGCCTCTCTTGGGCTTCCCTGATAGCTCAGTTGGTAAAGAATTTTTACCTTTACCATTGCAGGTAGGAATCTGCCGGCAGTGCAGGAGACTCCAGTTTGGTTCCTGGGCCAGGAAGATCCACTGGAGAAGGGAGCGGCTACCCACTCCAGTGTTCTTGGGCTTCCCTTGTGGATCAACTGGCAAAGAATCTGCCTGCAATGTGGGAGACCTAGGTTCGATCTCTGTGTTGGGAAGATCTCTTGGAGAAGGGAAAGGCTACCCACTCCAGTATTGTGGCCTGAACAAAGAGTAGGACACGACTGAGCTACTTTCACTTTCACTCCTCTGTCCTACAATTTCATCTTTTTGAAGAGTAATGTGTTCTCCAAGTTTTGGAAAGCAACTCTTTTTTGCCTTCTTTACTATCTAAAGGAAGACATAAAAAAACGTACTGGGAAGATGCTTCAACACATGTTACAGACCCACACGTAAGTCATGGAGAATAGCACCCACTCTGAAAGTACATTACATGATGACACTAGCAAGCATTTTTGTAACTGTGAAGATTTATACTCCTTCTCACTCTTCAGGTTAACGGTATATTAGACCTGTGTGTGTGCGTGTGTGTGTGTGTGTGTTAGTCACTCAGTTGTATCTGACTCTTTGCGACCCCGTGGGCCAGAGACATCTCTAATTTGGGCTTCCCAGGTGATAAAGAACCCATCTGCCAATGCAGGGTTCATGCAGGTGTGATCCCTGGGATGAAAGGTTCCCTGGAAGAGGGCATAGCAACCCACTCCAGTATTCTTGCCTGGAGAATTCCATGGACAGAGGAGCCTGGTGGGCTACAGTTCATGGGGTTGCACAGAGTTGGATACGACTGAAGTGAATTAGCACACATGCATCTCTAATTTTATTTTTTCCCCTCTGAAACAATTACTTTTTTCTCTTTGACAGAAAGAAAAAAGCCTCAGGAAGTCAATAGTATATAGTAGCTTAACAATTTTATGGAAGTCATAGCTGACATGGGCCACGGCCATGAGGAATGATAACAACCATTGTATCCATTTATAGCTACCAAAAATTATAATTTAGACAAGCAAATGTTTTGCATAGACTTGTTTCATCTTCCAAACACGAGATAATATCAGAAATGATGTTTCCGAATGAGAATTGTAAAATGCAACTCCCCCTCTTTTTTCCAAAACCATCAGATTGACCTAAGGTAAAATCATCTTTGTGACTTAATCTAGGATTTGGCATGTCATCTAATGTTTATTGAGAAGCAATTATATACTGATCAACTGATCATTTGCTTCTTCTCAGGAGTCAACAATTATTTTTATCTCTTAAAACTAGCAAAGGCACATTGTGCCTATGAAACAACAATCCCCTTCCTTTTTATCTCTCATTGCAGCTCCTAACTTTATCTGTTCATTATATTTAATTATGCTTAAATTAACAAACCAAAGCTAAAACCTTTCTGTTTACCAAGAAAGGTGAGTCTAGCTCACTTGAAGAAAGTCAGACTTAGTCTACTCAGAAAGAATTTTTTCTTAAGGTAGATGTTCAGAAAGGAGACAGAGTAGGGAGCACTGGAAGCTCAACACTGGACCCCCAGTCATTCAGGTATGATTTTTAATGGTTGGAAAAGAACCCAGGGCCTTTTTATATGGCAGAGAAGTGTGGACTCAGTGACATCATCTCAGTAGGATGTGTCCCCAGCTCCCTTTAATGACTCAATATCAATTCATATTCCATCAGTATTTCTAAACTCTACTTTGTTTTTACATTGTACAGTCTCTTGGGATGTTGATTTCTATGCAAACCTTGTGGTTATGGAGGTTCTAAAGATCCCTGCTTAAATTCCCAAGTGTTCTAGAACTCACTGAACCATACCATACCCATTCTTTCAGAAGAAGGAGACAATGACAGTTGAAAAATATTAATCAGAATATGGGTTAAAGGAGGCACAGGAGAGATTAAATATGGAAAGCAAAAAGAAAGGATTTCTTCTTTTCTTCCTTCCTCTTTCTTTTTTCCTGTTCATGTTTGCCTTTCTCTACAGGGGCTTCCCTTGTGGCTCAGGAAGTAAAGAATCCACTTGCACTGCAGAAGACCTGGGTTCGATCCCTGGGTCGGGAAGATCCCCTGGAGAAAGGAATGGCAACCCACTCCAGTACTGTTGCCTAGGAAATCCCATGGACAGAGGAGCCTGGCGGGCTAGAGTCACAAAGAGTCGGACACAACTGAGCAACTAACATTTCGAGTTTTGCCTTACTATCTTTAGTTTATACCATCAGGTTTTCCTCCTTTTCCCTGCTTTATTCTCTATATGACTTTGGAAGTCAGGAAATATGGGCTAGCAAGAGCATTGTCGATACCACGCACCATGATAAAGAGCAGAAAAATAAGGGTTTCTTCTTCATGTTCAGACTTGTGTACAGTACCGTTACCTCAAAAATAACTGCCACTGCCACCATTACCATCACTGAAATAGCTTATGTTTGTGAAGTCTACTGTTTTCAGGAAGATTTCACTGTAATCTCTACCCTCCCAGAAGCATCTATCCATTTGCCTTTCTTCTGTCCTTCGCACCAGAGGAATCATATCTTTTTTAAATTGCAAGTTTTCCAGTGTTTGAAAAATTTATCATGTCTTCTACAATACCTGCCCCCTTAGCTAAGAATCTCATTTGGCATTCATTTAAATTCCCCATTAACCCAGGTCACTTTTCTAGTTTGTCACATTCCTTAAAATATAGTGCAGAGAACTATAAAGACCTTTTTCCTCTTACCTCTGTTGATCCAGAAAGGATACTTAAAAACATTGCAAGTTAACATTCTGTGTTTTTTCACAGTTTTGGCATATACTGAACCCGAGTTTAACTTAAATCCTCATATATATACATATACAAATGAGGCTTCTGCCACATCCTTTTGTACAATTTTTTAATCTTAAATGTAGAATTTTGTTTTTATTTCTTTTAACTTTCAACTGTTTGTTTCAGCCCAGTGCCTGGTTATTAGAAGTAATCTTGAATCTTGAGTTTGTTAATTTATTTAACTACACTTTGAATATTGATAATATTTCAATGATCTTGAGCATGAGAACATTGTAACTCTATAATAGAGTCCTTTGGCAGCTGTTCAATACAATTGAATTGAATATTAACAGATTAGAGCCAAGTGAGGACAGAGAATTATATTCACTAAACAGCATATTTTTTCTTGTAGTTTCTCAGAAAATTACATTTTCTTTGATTAAAACAGATGCCTGGTCAATATACAGAATACATGCAAGGAAAATTAAAAAAATAAAAATCACCAGTAATTCCTCTGTCTTAACATAACCAATGCTGATATCTTAGGACATGTCTTCTAGTGTTTTTCCATGGGTATATATCTATCTTTTAAATGAAATTGTAACTGAACACCCTGTTTTGTCATCTACTTTCTTTACTTACTGATCTGTCTTTTCCATTCATTACATATTTTTTTTTACAACATCATCTTTAATTGCACTGTGTGAATATGTGATTATTTAATCATTATCCTGTTGTTCTTGGAAATAATTATATTCAATATGTTATATATCCACCTACTTCTTCCCATTGTACATTTGCACTCCGGCAAGACTGAAGGCCTCTCATTCCTTCAAGTGACTTTCATAGTCACTTGAAAAGAAAAAGAAGTATGTCATAGGAAAGACAGTGCTATACCATCCAAGGAAGCTTTGTGATGGTATTGGCCTGGCCCTGTCTGCATGCTTCTCTGAGTAATTTCTGCTTTATTGCCATTTCTAGCATATTCAAGGTAGAGGAATAGAGATTATTTGGTGGGTACTCTCTCCTTTCATTAAAAATTTTGTAGTGTTAGTTAACCATAGTATCTTGTCTTCCAGGGAAAAGCCATGTTGTTTTGAGTTTCTAAAAGTTATTAAGTTGGGAGAGTTGCAATGGAACAACTGATCATGGGGTCTTGTTCCAGTTCCCTTTTTCTGTGAAGGAGCATCCAGTTCTACATCCAGAAATCAGAAGCCATCCTTGAATGCTCCTTCTCTCTGACTACCTCCCCCCAGTACCCAAGCCAACACCAGGTCCTGTTTATTGTAGTTTCTAAGTGTCTTTCACATCTGTCTACGTTTCTCCTTCCCCACAGATACCATCTTATCCAAACCCGGACGAATGTACTTTCCTCACTTGGGGTTTAATTATTGTCCTCCTGGTCCCTAGCACATCCACCTCTTCCCCATATTGTGGCCAGGATGGATGCTGTCTTTTAAGCATGTCTCATCATGTCACATCTTCCTTAGAACATTTCAATGACTGCCCTTAATTGTGAAGATAAGCTATCCCACAAAGGCCGAGCAACCCAAGGCCTGAGATGTAGCATTGGATAGGAGTTAAGAGCATGGACTTTGGAGCCAAGACTGCCAGGGACCAATTCCCACCCCTAACACTCACTAGCTGGGTCAGCTTGAGAAGGTACCTATCTTCTCTAAGCCTGGGTTTCTTCATCTCTGTGTGTGCATGTTCAGTAGCTCAGTCCTGTCAGATAATAAGGGATAATAAGGGCCTCTCCCTAAAAGTTTTTAAGGAAATTTTTAAAAGTTAACATTGTAAACATTTTAAAAATCTCCCATAGGCATTGTAACTGCTATTGTAATTCTCTACTGTCACTTCTAGCATATTCAAAGTGGGAAACTCTGGCTAGGGAACTGTTGACTACTATTATTACCTTTTCATTCAGTTTCATCTATAACTATTACCCTCTCTTCCCTCCAGCTTTTTAGGTTCCTACATTTCCTCATGTCCGCAAATGCTGCCAGGCTCCTTCCTGTCCCTGCCCCTCCCATCATATTCCCATTCCTCCCTTTTCTCTCCCTTATCCAAGAGACCCTTGACTATGCCTTCAGCATCTGCACTCCCTGACCTTTGAGACTAAGGTCTTCCTTTCTTGGCCCTTCTCTTGTGATTATTTAATGAATGTTTGTGTCCTCGGATAGACAGTATAGTTGTCTGTTTTGCTGACCATTGTAGCTCCTGAATCCAGACAGTATTTGAGACAGAACGATGCAAGATAAATTGTGCGCTGGCCCATGAACTTCTGTAATGTTACCACCTCGTACCAGCAGGTGGCACCAAACTGCACATAATCTGCAACTAAACCGCTGAACTCTGGGGTGCTCTCACAGAAAGCCTGATGCCCAAGAACAGTTTCGAATATCTGTTTCTCATTTTTCAGGAGTAAAAAAGAGTTAGGGAATTCCACAGACATTTATTTTTATGTTCAAAAACTATTATCTAGTAATGAGTGGTCTTCTAAGTGAACTATTAAGGATTATGAATATTTGAGATTCTTAAATTTACTATGCTTTTAAAATTTAAGAGGATCTAAATTTAATATTTTCCTAAGGAACCTCACTAGCAAGTCATGATTGGTAAGAACTTCTAATACATACTCAGGCCATTGGAATTCCCCAAATTTTCAGAGAAGATTTTATCTCATCATATTAGGATTGTTAAATTAGCCATGATTTTAAATTGCTCCCATTATTGCATTGTTTAATTTAGTTGTAGAATTATGCCTAGATTGCACTTTCCACAGTGGCTTTGATGCTGTGCAAATTGCAGAAATGCTACTACTTTTGTTGTTCTTTTGTTCCTCTCCAGTTCTTCCTATTGCAAAAATTTTTTCCCTGGTAGAATCAGTGGAGTATGGTGGGTCATTTTTTTTTCTTCTTCTTCTTTTTCCTCTTAGCTAAGTGGGTCCTTGTCGAAAGAGCTTGAGAAATGCTGCTCTTCAGCAGTGCTTAGGGTAGAGTGACTCTCTTTGGGGACCTGGGGCTGGGAGTTTCTGGGAATCAGATCTAAATTTAAAGTGGAAAAAGAACTTGGATTAAAGTTTAATTTTATTCACGCAAAATTTGCATTCTATTCTAAAATCAACAAACACCTATGGTATTCTCAAGTTAGGTTTCTTAAAAAAAAAAAAACACACATTTATTTTCAATTAAGTACCACTGGGTACAATCGATGATGATTCCCTAGGGTGGGCCTTTTCATCCTATAACATTGTGCCCCCAGGCTGAGTACTTCATTTCCTTCTGCTTTGCACAAGTTTAGAGGATGAAAATGGCAATGGGCAGCAAATGAAAAATAAGTATGTTCATGTGAAAAATTTACTCTAAGCTAAAATATATCAATATTAGGTCAGTACTTGCTTTGTTTTTTAGTTAAATGATAGTTTAATTTCAAGCATTCTGAAGTTTAAAATTTAGAAGTATAAGACTATTAATAATTTAATGATAATCTATCATAGAATTTAACAGACAGGTCTCTGATTTTCATGTACTCTAGCCTCCTTTGTTCTTTAATTTCAGTTGATGAGTCTGAGATATGAATATAACAGTTTCTGATAGACGTTATAACTTCTGGAAGACAAAGGCAACCTAAATAAATTAATTCAATTAATTGATAATCATCAAGTCCTATTTACTCTAATTTCTCTTCCATGAACAAACATTTTATAATGCTTTTATGACCTTTATAAAGGTCATTTGGCATCTCTCATTCATTTATTTATTACCTGTTTCATTCATTAATTTCTTTCATAGAGCAGTGCTCTAGGTGCTGTGAGTAATAAAATCCATGGATGATGTAGTCCCTGTACTCTGCAAGCTTATGATATAATGTTAGTACACGAGATCCTTCTTAAATTTCAGTCCTTCCACTTATATTATCCTCTTTCTTCCTATCTTTCTTTGTTTAAACCTTTCAAAAACAGTTGACTCCAATCCAGTAAAATAATATGTATTTCAGGGAAAAGTATTTTGGTCATGATTGAGATTGGAGGTTGAGGACAGAAGTGATGATGAACTATTTTTTCCCCCACAGAACAGGGAAATATGTAAATAATTAACATACTTTGATTTAATAATTATAAAATAATAAAAAATAAATTACATCTCTAATCACTTTACATAGATTAACTTATTCCTCCCTAATGACAGCACATGAGGTAAGCACTATTATTGAAAATAATTTGTAAACAAGGATGTAGGCATGTTTCATAAAGGTTGGAAATTAGTACCAGGACTGAGGAAAAAAATGTCAGTTTTATGGTTGTTCTTTTCTTTGAGACAATGTTGAAAAATGTCTTGACAGTAGATCTACAAGTTAGTGGATCCTTTTTGGGCCTTTCGTAACTAAATCCTTTGGAAGAAGTAGGAGGGAATTTGACTTACAGAGTAAATAGTATTGCAGAGTTCTTATATTTACTTTAGCATTGGTCCTACTAAGGGCAAGTTCATAGATCTGTGAGATTATAGAAAGATATCAAACCTTAAGGAATGAAGTTTCAATTCAAGCCATTACTGGATAAAGTTCAATGGAAGAATTCCCATGCAACTTGCCTCAACTTTTTAAAGAGATGGTCTTAAAACAAGAAGTACTGTGTTAAGCTCAAGGATAGAGAGATGAAACACACAATTTTATAAAGGATATGAATTCTAAACTCTTCCTTTTTGTATACATTTAATACAATCTCTCATGAATTATAGCAGATCTGTTCTTAGCAAATAATCTGCAAACAAGTATATTCAGAATGATAAGAAAAGAGTGGCTTTTCTATAGTTTTGATTTTAAGGGGGAAAAACTCAACCAGAAAAATGGGGGTAAATGTTTACATTAGTCTTCAGCTATTGTGGCCATACCCATGATCACTATGGCAACAGCAAAACAATGACATAGTCTCAGTCTGAGTGCCAAGTTTAGGAAACTAGTTACACCCTGCACAGCTCAAAGGGCTGCCTCTCTGTCTCTCCTTTCCTGCCTAAGTGGCTATTGAAAGACCAAAACCACCGAGACACTCATCAGTATCAGAGACAACATTAATTAAAATCATACATTTGTTTATTCATTCATTTATTCAGCAAATATTTACAGCCCAGCTGCCTGGAAACTCTTTCTCTAGAGGCAAGGTAAGTTCTTAGAGATAGCTTGATTTGCTGCTAGGTCTTTTTTTTTTTTCCCCTTAAAGAGGCTATTTAAAAGTAATGATGCTAAAATTTCTTAAAAAAAAAAAAAGTTCCTAAAAGTTCAGTGGCTTACTACATCCTATTCATGGGCTATTCAGGCAATAAAATGACTTTAAAACATTTTTTTTTTTTTCCTGGAGTTTCTAAGTCTGTTGAAAGTTGAACTCCTGAAAGAGAGGAGAATCTGTTGAAGTCACCAGTAGCAAGTTCCCAACTCAAGCACTCTTTAAGCTCATGAGTATTGCCATTTCTTACCTAGTGAAGGCTTTTATTTTAGTTTTCAGTTTGAAAATATGAAAGAAATTATATTTCCAAGAGCAAAATAGAAATGAACAAATAACATGGCTAATATAAAATTGATTTCTAAAAAATTTGTTACATTTAATCTTTCTTCTTTTCATTTTTTGAGACTGTTGGAAAGGAAGAAGTAAAACTGCCACTATTTATGGATGAGATGATTTTATATAGAAAACCATAAGGACTCCACTTAAAAAAATACCATTGGAAATTTGTAAACTAGTACAATAAAGTTGCAAGTTGCAAAATCTATGTACAAAAATCCATTGGGTTTCTATATTCTACCAACTAACTAGCAGAAAGAGAAATTAAGAAAACACTCTCATTTACAATCTCAGTGACAAGAATAAAATACATAGAAATAAATTTAACCAAGGAAGGAAAAGACCTATACACAGAAATCTATAAGACATTGTTGAAATAAATCAAAAAAGATACAAAGAAATGGGAAGATAGTATATGGTCATGGAGTGGAAGAATTAATATTATTTAACTGTTCATATAATCTAAAGCAATCTACAGATTCAGTACAATAGTATCAAAATCTCAATGAGGTGTTTTATAGAAAAAAGAACAAAAAAAATCCTAAAATTTATATGGAGTCACAGAAGACTCTAAATAGTCAAAGCAACTCTGAGAAAAAAGAACAAAGTTGGAGGTAATACACTCCTTAATTTCAAATTATACTACAAACCTAGAGTAATCAAAGCAGCATAGTATTGGCAGAAGAACAGACACACAGAAAAATGTAATAGAATTGAGAGCTCAGAAATAAGCCCACACATGTGTATAACTGATCTACAACAAGGAGCCAAGAACATACAATAGAGAGGAAAAATTCTCTTCAGTAAATAATGCTGGGAAAACTGGACAGCCACATGAAAAAGAATGAAACAATCTTACAAATGTACATAAAAATTTGGTCAAATTGGTTAAAGATTTGAATGTAACTTCTGAAGCCATAAAACTTCCAGGAAAAAACATAGGCAGCAGGCTCTTTGACAGTACTTTTAGTAGTTAGTGTCCTTTGGGATTGGTCTCCTTGGATAAGGGACACAAAAGCAAAAGTAAGCATATGGGACTATATCAAACTAAAAACCTCCTGCACAGCAAAGGAAGCCATCAACAAAGAAAAAGGCAACCTAATGAGTGGGAGAAGATATTTACAAATCATGTATCTGATAAGGGGTTGATATCCAAAATGCATGAAAAGAAACTCATGTAACTCAACAACAACAAAATCAAACGACCCACCTGAAAAATGTGCAGAGGATTTCAATACACATTTCCCCAAAGGTGACATACAGCTATCTAACAGCACATGAAAGGATTTTTAACATCACTAAGCATCACTACGAACAAAGCTAGTGGAGGTGATGGAATTCCAGTAGAGCTATTTCAAGTCCTAAAAAATGATGCTGTAAAAGTGCTGCACTCAATATGCCAGCAAATTTAGAAAACTCAGCAGAGGCCACAGGACTGGAAACGGTCAGTTTTCATTCCAATCCCAAAGAAAGACAATGCCAAAGAATGCTCAAACTACCACACAACTGACTCATCTCACATGCTAGCAAAGTAATGCTCAAAATTCTCCAAGTTAGGCTTCAGCAATACGTGAACTGTGAACTTCCAGATGTTCAAGCTGGTTTTAGAAAAGGCAGAGGAAGCAGAGGTCAAATTGCCAACATCTGCTGGATCATGGAAAAAGCAAGAGAGTTCCAAAAAAAATATCTATTTCTCCTTTATTGACTATGCCAAAGCCTTTGAATATGTCGAACACAATAAACTGTGGAAAATTCTGAAAGAGATGGGAATACCAGACCACCTACCTGCCTCTTGAGAAATCTGTATACAGGTCAGAAAGTAACAATTAGAACTGGACATGGAACAACAGACTGGTTCCAAATAGGAAAAGGAGTACGTCAAGGCTGCATATTGTCACCCTGCTTATTTAACTTATATGCAGAGTACATCATGAGAAACTCTGGGTTGGATGAAGCACAAGCTGGAACCAAGATTGCTGGGAGAAATATTAATAACCTCAGATATGCAGATGACACCTCCCTTATGGCAGAAAGTGAAGAAGAACTGAAGAGCCTCTTGACAAAAGTGAAAGAGGAGAGTGAAAAAGTTGGCTTAAAGCTAACATTCAGAAAACTAAGCTCATGGCATCCGATCCCATCACTTCATGGTGAATAGATGGGGAAACTGTGGCAGACTTTATTTTTGGGGGGCACCAAAAAAGATGGTTACTGCAGCCATGAAATTAAAAGATGCTTACTCTTTTGCAGGAAAGTTATGACCAACCTAGACAACATATTAAAAAGTAAAGACATTACTTTGCTAACAAAAGTCAGTCTAAGTGTATGATTTTTCCAGTAGTCATGTGTGGATATGAGATTTGGACTATAAAGAAAGCTGAGTGCAGAAGAATTGATGCTTTTGAACTGCGGTGTTGAAGACTCTTGAGAGTCCCTTGGATTGCAAGGAGATCCAACCAGTCCCTCCTAAAGGAGATCAGTCCTGAGTGTTCATTGGAAGGACTGATGTTGAAGCTGAAACTCCAATACTTTGGCCACTTGATGCGAAGAGCTGACTCATTGGAAAAGACCCTGATGCTGGGAAAGATTGAAGGCGGGAGGAGAAGGACGACAGAGGATGAGATGGTTGATGGCATCACTCACTCAATGGACACGAGTTTGGGTAAACTCCAGGAGCTGATGATGGACAGGGAGGCCTGGGGTGCTGCAGTCCATGGGGTTGCAAAGAGTTGGACACAACTGAGTGACTGAACTGAACTGAATTATCATGGAAATACAAATAAATATCACAATGAGATGTCACCTCTCCCCATTGGAATGACTATTATCAAAAAGGCAAGAAACAACAGGTGGAGAGGATGTGGAGAAAGAGAACCCTTGTGTACTGTTGGTGGAAATGTAAATTGGCGCAGCCATTGTGGAAACAGTATGGAGATTCCTCAAAAAATCGATATGATTCAGCTACTTCAAACCTGGTATTTATCTGAAAAGACAGATGAATGATAAAGAAGATGTGGTATGTATGTACGATAGAATATTACTCGGCCATAAAAAGATAAAAATCTTGCTACTTGTGACAGTATGGATAGACTTTGAGGGTATTATGCTGAGTAGAATAAGTCAGGCAGAGAAAGACAAATACTTTATGATCTCACTCATCTGTGGACTGCAGAAAACAAAATAATAAACAAAACAAAAACAAACACATAGATAAAGAGAAAAGATTGATAGTTACCGCGGAGAAAGGAGGATGGAGATGGGGACAACACGTACAGGGGGTCAATCTATAGTGACGAGTGGAAACTAGACTTTTGGTGGTAAGTGCACTGTAATGCATGCAAGAGTTGAATTATAGTGATGTACACATGATACTTATATATTGCTATAAATTGATGTTACCTCAACAACCACTCCAGTGTTCTTGCCTGGAGAATCCTAGGAACGAGGGCTGCCGTCTATGGGGTCGCACAGAGTTGGACATGACTGAAGTGACTTAGCAGCAGCAGCAACAACTATAAAATAAAATCATGTGATTTCAGTGGGGGAAAAAAAACATACAGAAGAACCTGAAGATATATTTTATTTGATATATATGATGTTTTTAAAATATAGAGGTAAAAACACTAAAAAGATTTTGGAGGTAAAAAGAAAAATCTGACCACAGTGGACTTGTATAACAGCCTCATAACAAACAGTTAAATCTAGTAGCTGTTTTTCCTTTAGGATAGGACACATGGAGCAGTTTGCCCCAGAGCAAACCACTCCTTCTTATCTTATACTTGGCCCATTTCATCCATTAAATAATCTACTTTGTTTCTGTAAACATGTTAGTTTCAAAATTGTGGTAAATTACCTAACCTTCTGATCCAGGGATATCCATAGGGGAAATAGAATAAAGGAAAGCTTTGCTAAGACTCACATTGACTACTGAGGGGAGAAATTCACCCAAGATAAAGAAAATTCTAAATTTGGTATGAAAGTGCTTATATCTACCTGTGTAAGCTACATGTAGGCTCTACACTCAGAGCTCACTATAGTCACTCCACTCCATTATTTTCCCTCTATTTTTAAACAAAGTGAATATAAGGTCAAAAGTGAATAATAGTTAGAAATATAACTGCTGAGATCCATGCATAACATTACACTCAATCAGTTAATTAAAAAGTGAGAGAGAAATAAGCAAAAGAAAGATGAAGTAAATAGATCAAAACAAATTTAAATATAAGGAGGCCTCATATATTAATTCTCCAAAGTTTGCAGTTCTTACATACAGGCACAATAAACAAACAAGAATTTTTAGAAAGGATAGTTCAAAGAAGTGATTTTAAGGCAAAAGAAGAGATGGTAAGACAGGGTAGCAAAGCTCAAGAAAAATATGAAAAGGAAAAAGAAACAAAGCATTATAGTGATGAAAACTAAATAAAACAAAAATTTAGTTAACATGACAAAGCTATACATAAGCTTCAGGAAATTACACAAAATAAAATGGAAAAGAACACCGATATAAATAAGTTTATAAAGAAGATGACAGCTATGGGTTAAAGAGTGTGAACACTCATAAAATTATTTCCTGAAGGAAAAGGAGAACAAATGGTCAGGAGACACAGAGAAATCATTCCAGGGGGAAGAAATATTAGTGAATCTACACATTAAAATTCCATTATATATTGCTGGAAATATTGAGAGAATAAGCACTAGGACAAATGCTAGTGAAGTTCCTTTAATTCAGTGATAATCAATCATATGAGCATCCCCATCTGAAAAAGCACATCACATATAAAGGGGGGAAATCAGGTTGGTCTCAGATTTTTTGTTTTAAATAGTAACATGTATTTCCATAGACAATGGAGCTAGTCCTGAGGAAAAGATAACTGAGCCAAGGATTTCATAATCAGTTAAGTGTTAAAGTATAGAGGTCCACACATTCTCAAACATGCACGATCTTAGAAAATACAGCTTTCATTCATTATTTTATTTGTGAACATAATCTACCGGTCTTGATCCCTGTATAGTAATATTTACTTTGCTAACTGCAATTTTGCAGAAACAAAAATAGATAAGCATTGAGTGAAGGCCTAGGTGCTACGTTAGGCTCACTTGTCCTTAGTAATTGGCTACTTGAACTGAGAACACCATAGCATTTCTCAGCATAAGTAGGCACCAAGGACTGCCTGTGCTTGAGACAAGTCTATTTGGCTTTAGCTTGAGTCAGTCTGTAAGTCTATTGGGAGTAAATAGGAGTGCTGTTTTATTTTCATAATTACAAAGTCACTGGATTCTCTCTACAGTGTTTCATACAGAGTTCATACCATGAGGTTACCATTCAGAAATTTTAATGAGATCAGCATACATAGTGTTGAAGAGCACAGCCTTTGGGATCAATGAAGGTGGTATATGTTTTTCAGTCTTCAAGTTGTTTCCCACTCTTTGTGATCCCATGGACTGCAGCATGCCACGCCTCCCTGTCCCCCACCATCTCCTGGAGTTTTCCCAAGTTCATGTCCATTGCATCGGTGATACCATCCAACCATCTCATCCTCTGATGCCTTCTTCTCTTTCTGCTTTCAATCTTTTCCACCATCAGGGTCTTTTCCAATGTGTTGGCTATTTGCATTAGGTGGCCAAAGTATTGGAGCTTCAGCTTCAGTATCAGTCTTTCCAATGAATATTCAGGGGGTAGTATAGAGCTCTGTGATGATGGTTAAGTAACTTAACCTCTCTAAGTTCTCATTGTGCGTGCTTGCATGCTAAGTTGCTTCAGTCACGTCTGACTCTTTGTGGCCTTATGGACGGTAGCCCACCAGGCTCCTCTGTTCCACAGGATTCTCCAGGCAAGAATACTGGAGTGGGCTGCCATGCATTCCTCCAGGGGATTTCCTGACCCAGGGATCAAACCCGTGTCTTTTAGGTCTCCTGCATTGGCAGTTGGAAGTTCTTTACCACTAGTGCCACCTGGGAAGCCCAAGACCTCATTACTCAGCCTTAAAATGGAGATAATAATATTGCCAACCAATATTAATCAAGTAAGTGTACAGAAAGCACATATCAGAGGATCTGGATCATAGAAGATGCTCTGTAATCAGTTGGCATTTTGCATATAATAATTTATAAGGAGTTTATGAACTGGAGTTGTTTTTACTGTCAAAGATATCAAAAATTATTTGCATAAAAGACAAGCTAATTATCATGTTAGATAATGAGAATTGGGTCCTGATGATCAACATAGAATTCAGTCCTTATGATCAACAAACATTTGGTGAACCCCAAGACTCTGCTGGATCAGAATTAGATGGTAATGGTACAAAGATGAGGAACACATGACCTCTAGATTCAAAGAGTGGTCTTAATGGAGAGGTAACCATAAGCCCAAATAATTCTAATATAACATGAGGGTTATTAAGAGAGACAAGCACAGTGTTTGTCTCTCCTGTTTCTCAGAGGGTCTTCATCAGAACATCTTATCAAAGGTGTCAAACTGTGCTTAAGAATCACCTGAGGACTTTGCTGAAATGCAAATATTTACCTGCATTTTTAGCCATCTTGTGCACAGGGAGTTGTCATCCTCAACAGGTGATTCTTGCTCCTAAAGCTTGGCACTCATTGCTTTGTAGAATCATGGAGGAAACATTCTTAGCTTAACCCAGAGGTTCAGGAATAACATCTCAGCTGAGTCCTAAGGGTGAATAGAAGGCATTAGGTGAAAAGAGGTGAGGGGAGCTTTCAGGGTTTAGGGCTCAGAGTAAGACAGATGTGGCTTTAGATGGAAATGATACGGTGTGGGTGCCTATTGTGTATTGGAGGTCACTCAGTGAGTGAAACTCTCAGTATTATGAGGCAGTGGGGTGGGATAGGAGAGTGTGGTCATCAAAGGAGACGGAAGTGAAAGATTCTTGGCAATTGCCTCTGTATGTTCTTAACCTCCTTTTGATTTTTCTTCTCTCACGTATTGAACCTTCTACAAACCATGCCTGTATCGGTGCCACCTGAATTACTGAGGAGTGGTAGAATAACATGGCTGAAGTGATGCAGGATATTTTGAAATGTCCTAAAAGCTCCTTTTTGTTTCTAGTTAGATTGGGTTTGAGATACAAAAGAGGGTACTTTCCGAAGTTCATGTTTTATCTCCCAGTTCATGACAACCCAGCAGGTCTTTCAAAGCACAGTGATAGGCCTAGCAGACCAAGAATTTGACTGATGATAATATCAGGTGAGTTAGCATCCTCATTCTGTAGGTTCTTACGTCTTGGCCCATGAGGTGTGGCAGCCTGAACTTTTTACTCCTACTGCAACTTTTCACTCCTACTGAGATTTCTTATAATGAGATTTCTCATATCTCTGGGATGCCTCAGAGATAGAGTATGTCACACAATCACTTGTTGAGATTGCCTCACTTCCACCTCTATAGTCTACAGAAATCTTCTCTTGGGAACGACCTTGATTTCTTTGTAAGAACTGAAATCTATGACCAGGGGGACTGTTAGAAATCATGATTTCATCAAGCGGAATGGGACACAACCCCAAAGTGATGGCCAGACTTAATCGTGTTCACTTCTAACAATACCACTCCCAGCTGTCTTTGATCCTCAGGAAGCATGTTTGCTTTGGGCTCAGCACTTGGCATTGATCTAAATGATTCCTATCTTAGGATTTAATGAAGAGATGAATAATATCTCAGCTGAGTGAGAAATGCTGTGCTTTGTGAATGAGGTCAACAGTCATTAAATTCCACTGGACATTCCAGAATAGGAAGAACAGCAGTGAGAGATCTTTATCTTTGCTTATCTTTGCATTTTATCCAATGTAAACTGGGCTCTCATGCTTGGAATGCCAGCACCCAGTGGTTAATTGAAGCATCAATTAATTCTGTTAGCATCTTTCAGATTCTCTGGGGACATCTTATCATTTGTTTCTATTAAATTTTTTTAAAATGACCAACCTCAATAGAAGTCAAAGAGATAGAAAGTTTACCCTTAATGATACCCCCAATTATACTATTTTTATTTTTTGTAATATTATGCTGTCATTGAGTGATGTCAGCAGAGATATGATTCATGAGCCTTTCTCAGTTTTTAATCATATGCAACTCTGATTAACAATCAATTTATTATTTCCACACCCCTGCATAAAAATTGCTTCTGTAAGGTTTCTTATATTAATCAGAACTCATGTTGCAACCAATAGAAATCAAGTCCAGTGTATCTTAAATTTTATAAAAGGAGGAATTTTTTTTTTTTTTTTTTTTGGTGTAAGTAGCTAAAATGTTTAGAGGCAGATTCAAGTATCTGTTGGTTCAAGGATTTGATAGATTTTCTCCAGAATTTCTTTCTTTGCCTAGCTTCTTAGGTTTGTGGTGTGTGTGTTTATGTGTGAGGTAGTGGGAAAAGTGTGCAGGGAGTGAGTGTGTATTTGCAAATTCTCAGCTCTGTTCTCATCAACAATGGCTTTTGTACATTGATGAAGAATGAAAATTCTGTATGATTTGGATTAAGAAGGGAGAAGGATATTTCCAGCACATGAAAGAAGGGCATAGATGTTTGAAACAAAATGTCCTTAGGAACTTCAAATAGGTCAATGTGGCTGGAATGCAGGGTTCTTTTGGGGGAGTAACAAGATGGATGGACAGATGCCATGTAAAAATGGACTCTACATGTATTGATAAAGGACTGCTGACTTTCTTATGTCAACAATAACAAGTCTCTAAGCAGTGAAATATGATAAAATATGAACCTTAGTAAGATTATTCTAGTATTAATATGGAGAGTGGATTTAACAAGGTTAAAACAGGGAGCCAGGATTCATTTCAGTTTGGTTTACTCAGTCGTGTCTGACTCTTTGCAACCCCATGGACTTCAGCACGCCAGGCCTCCCTGTCCATCACCAACTCCTGGAATTTACTCAAACTCACGCCCACTGAGTTGGTGATGCCATCCAACCATCTCACCTTTGTTGTCCCCTTCCCCTCCTGCCTTCAATCTTTCCCAGCATCAGGGTCTTTTCAATTGAATCAGCTCTTTGCAACAGGTGGCCAATGTATTGGAGTTTCAGCTTCAACATCAGTCCTTCCAATGAATATTTGGACTAATTTCCTTTAGGATGGACTGGTTGGATCTCCTTGCAGTCCAAAGGACTCTCAAGTGTTTTCTCCAACACCACATTTCAAAAGCATCAATTCTTTGGTGCTCAGCTTTCTTTATAGTCCAACACTCACATCCATATGTGACTAATGGAAAAACCATAGCCTTGACTAGATGGACCTTTGTTGGCAAAGTAATGTCTCTGCTTTATAAGATGCTGTCTAGGTTGGTCATTACTTTTCTTCCAAGGAGTAAGCATCTTTTAATTTCATGACTGCAGTTACCATCTGCAATGATTTTGGAGCCCTCCTAAATAAAGTCTGACACTGTTTCCACTCTTTCCCCATCTATTTCCCATGAAGTGATGGGACCGGATGCCATGATCTTTGTTTTCTGAATGTTGAGCTCTAAGCCAACTTTTTCACTCTCCTCTTTCACTTTCATCAAGAGACTCTTTGTTCTTCACTTTCTGCCGTAAGGGTGGTGTCATCTGCATGTCTGAGGTTATTGATATTTCTCCCAGCAATCTTGATTCCAGCTTGTGCTTCATCTAGCTGGCATTTTGCATGATGTACTCTGCATATAAGTTAAATAAGCAGGGTGACAATATACAGCTGTGATGTACTCCTTTTCCTATTTGGAACCAGTCTGTTGTTCCATGTCCAGTTCTAACTGTTGCTTCCTGACCTGCTTACAGATTTCTCAAGAAGCAGGTCAGGTGGTCTGGTGTTCCCATCTCTTTCAGAATTTTCCACAATTCATTGTGATCCACACAGTCAAAGGCTTTGGCATAGTCAATAAAGCAGAAATAGATGTTTTTCTGGAACTCTCATGCTTGCTCATGATGAAATAATAAAAGATAATGGGGGTCTGAATTGGATAGACATATGGCTTCCCTGGTGGCTCAGAGGTTAAAGTGTCTGCCTCCAGTGTGGGAGACCCGGGTTCGATCCCTGGGTCGGGAAGATCCCCTGGAGAAGGAAATGGCAACCCACTCCAGTATTCTTGCCTGGAGAATCCCATGTACTGAGGAGCCTGGTGGGCTGCAGTACATGGGGTCACAAAGAGTCGGACATGACTGAGTGACTTGACTCTGACTCTAATGGAAGTATACAGGAGGGGAAAATGTTAAATATCTTGATGAGTTGACTATTCAAGATTTAGTTTAGATTAGAAGTTTGGAGTGAAGGAATATATGCAATCAAGGGAGAGAGAACAGGTATAAAATTACTTCTGGGCTTTCAGCTTGATGAATGACAGTCCATTCAGAGACAGAGAAAATAGAATGAGGAGGAGATTTTTGCTGGAGGTGGAGGGGTGTTAAGGGACATATAGCGCAATATGGTGTGTATCATTATGTGATAAAAGGTGAAGTCCAGCAAACACCACCTGGCATCTGCTCAAAGGCTCATGCAGAAGCAGGAGCATGGGTGCACTTCCTCTGGGATCCTGCAGGGAGACATGCTTGGGCTAGGGCGCAATTGAATATTCTGTAGAACTGGGATCCTGTGAAGGGATTCTACTCTCATGAGGCTCTTTGTTTATTTGAACAAAGCTAATAGCAACTTTATGGGAAGAATAAACATTTGGTGGCAGAGGTCAGATTGCTGTCACATAGATTTGTTGAGGTGTATTTAAGAATCTGCGTTCCAATGTAGGAGACCCGTGTTCGATTCCTTGGTAATTAAGATTCCCTGGAGAAGGAAATGGCAACCCACTCCAGTGTTCTTGCCTGGGAAATCTCATGGACAGAGGAGCCTGGCGGGCTACAGTCCATGAGATCACAAAAGAGTCAGACAAGACTTAATGACTAAACAACAACAAAATATACAAGGAAGATTTTTAAAGTTTTATCTCATTAATAAAACCTGAAGTGTTGGACTCTTTATTAATAGGAAAGATGACTTTCTTTAAGTTATAGGAGGAAAATACACCTGACTGTTTGAGCCCAATCTATTACTTCATAGAGCATTTGGTACCAGTTTTTATTAGCCTAAAATGAGGCAAGGTTCCTTCCCAGCCAAGAGAGGTTCATAATTATATAGTGGCAGAGGCTAATATAACAGGAAAGGTACTGGAAAAGCAAGACACTTCAACTCAGTGACAGATTTACTAAGCCACATAAATTACCTGTGTTTTTATTTCTGCTTGTGGGTGATTAATTTGGATACCCTGTTTGAAGTGTCACAATCCTGTTTAACCACATTTGAAACATGACTGGTTATTACCCTCGTCTCTTTTAGGAGGCAAATTCTCTTCTCAAGCCCATCCCTTGATACCAGAGGCTGTTGTGTGTAAGATATGTTACCAAGGAGAGAGTATTTCTTATTATGAGGCTAATAAAATGCAGAAATTTCCTGGTAGCTCAGTGATAAAGAATCCATCTGCCAATGAAGGTGATGCAGGTTCAATCCCTGGGTCAAGGAAGATTCCCTAGAGAAGGGAATGACAACCTGCTCCAGTATTCTTGCCTGGAGAATTCCATGGATAGAGGAGTCTGGCAAGCTACAGTTCATGGGGTTGCAAAAAGAGTCTCACACGACTTAGTGGCTAAGCAGCAACAACAAATAAAATGCACTTTAGTATAAGCCCCACAATGGCTCTATAGAGAGTTGTTTTCCTTTTAATTTTTGGAGAGTGGAATTTCCCTGTGTAAAACTTATGAGGTTATTCAGATAGCCAGAAAAAGGATGGTGATCCCTGTGTGTCCCACGTTGTGTAAACAGCATAGGAAATGGAGCTGATGTTCAATAAGAGCACATGGAGACAAGAAAATAAAGGTGTATGCCAACTTGACACTGGAGTTTTTAAAATAATGTTTGAATCACTTTACTTATAAAAATCTTTTCTCCTTTTTGGTTGAAAAAATGGCAATTTTATAGAGAGTATCACTGCTGAACCCATAATCCCTGACATCAGTTCCTGAGATGAGGCAAAAGTCAAATAACTAAGGAAAAAGGGAGATAATGCTGTAATGATTAACTCCCAAACTTTTATTCGGTGAACAAACGGAGAAAAGAAAGTTCAGTCTAGCTCTATAGAACATTATACGGCATTAAACAGAGCAAGAAGTAAGTCGACAGCGTCAGTAACTACTGAACCTTGTTTGTCATCTCTCGCTGTCTACCACTCAGCCCTAAGGTGTCCTGAAAGTGTCTAATCTCCAGATTACTGTTAACAAAAATGAGATACAGCTTAAAAGTAATGGGCCCTATTAGGAGGAGTTATTTTAAAGGTGACTCATTTTTTCCTGACCCTTCAAGTGGCATTCTTTCCACACAGCGTTAGTAAGAGGACTTTTCCACTGTTCTGATGGCTGGTCTGCAAGGATCCAGCTATTTTGTTTTCTTCCAGGCAACATGTATTTTAGAACAGATTATAAAGTAGGTACATTTGTGAAAGTTTCAGAATTGCAGAAGGCAAATAAAGGAGACACTTCTAAGTCCTTCAAATCATAACAAATTATATATGTATTAAAGTTATATAAGATAACTTTATTTGGGTATTTAGACTGTCTACTCTTGAAAAGTCTCAATTTTGTTAATCTACCAAGTTGCATGAAAGGCTATTATAAGGTTTTTGCAGAGTACTGTGATTCTCCACCTGCTGGATAGAATCAAAGCATAAGTACATCAGTGTATTTTCTAGTCACTGTTGAATCTCTGATTTCCAGAGTAGTTGGCACTAAAATCAAATACCATTTGATATAGTCTTAGAGAATTTAAGCTAATTTTAATGTTCATCCATGCAAGACAGAACTATACAGATATTCTATTGGAAAAAGTGTACCTAATGCATTATAAAAACCAAACTATGAGTTCTACTTGTCATGATTTGAGGTTTAATGTGCAACACTACTGCCCTCTATTAGCGGATACTTAAAAATTCATAAAAAAATGAAAAGTGCATGGGTTAACCACATGAAAATGACACAGTATGAGCATTTGAAATTATGTAAGTTGACTAAACACAAATTCAATATTAGAGAGCACATAAAACCATCACAATTGCAAGATCATACTTTTTAAGATTTCCCATGTAGAGAATAAAACCAATCAAACATACATTACATGTTGACAAACAGATTCAAGGGATTAGATCTGGTAGACAGACTGCCTGAAGAACTATGGATAGAGGTTCATGATATTTATTGTACAGGAGGCAGTGACCAAAACCATCCCAAAGTAAAAATCATAAGAAGGCAAAACAGTTATCTGAGAAAGCTTTACAAACAGCTGAGAAAAGAAGAGAAGCAAAAGGCAGGGGAGAAAGGGAAAAATATACCCAACTGAATGGTGAGTTCTAGAGAATAGCAAGGAGAGATAAGAAACCATTCATGAGTGAACAATGCGAAGAAATAGAGGGAAAGAATAGAATGGGAAAGACTAGAGATATCTTTAAGAAAATTAGAGATATCAAGGGAACATATCATGCAAGGATGGGCATGATAAAAGACAGAAATGGTCTGGACCTAACAGAAGCAGAAGAGATTAAGAAGAGGTGGCAAGAATACACAGAACTTTACAAAAAAGGTCTTAATAACCCCTGGATAACTATAATGGTGTGGTCACTCACCTAGAGCCAGACATCCTGGAGTATGAAGTCAAGTGAGTCTTAGGAAGTATTCCTACCAAAAAAGCTAGTGGAGATAATGGTATTCCAGCTGAGCTATTTAAAATCCTAAAACAATGATGCTGTTGAAGTGCTGTACTCAATATGTCAGCTAATTTTGAAAACTCAGCAGTGGCCACAGGACTGGAAAAGGTTAGTCTTCATTCCAATCTCAAAGAAGGGTAATGTCATAGACTGTCCCAACTACTGTATATTTTCACATGCTAGCAAGGTAATGCTCAAAATCCTTCAATCTAGTCTTCAGCCGTGTGTGAACCAAGAACACTCAGATGTCCAAGCTAGATTTAGTAAAGGCAGAGGAATCAAAGATCAAATTCCCAACTCATTGGATCATAGAACAAAGGATTCCAGAAAAACATCGACTTTTGCTTCATTGACATTACTAAAGTTTTTGTGTGCATCACAATAAACTGTGGAAAATTCTTAAACAGATGAGAATATAAGACCACCTTACCTGCTTCCTGAGAAACCTGTATACAGGTCAAGAAGAACCAGTTAGAACTGGACGTGGAACAACAGGTTAGTTCAAAATTGGTAAAGGAATATTACAAGACTCTATATTGTCACCCTGCTTATTTAACTTATATGGAGAGTACATCAAAGTGAAAAGCCAGGGTGGATGAATCACAAGCTGGAATCAAGATTGCTGGGAGAAATATCAACAACTTCAGATATGCATATGATACCACTTTAATGGTAGTAAATGAAGAGGAACTAATGTGCTTCTTGATGAGGGTGAAAGAGGAAAGTGAAAAAGTTGACTTAAAACTCAACATTCAAAAAACTAGGATCATAGCATCTGGTCCCATCACATCATGGCAAATAGAAGGGGGGAAGTCAGATTCTATTTTCTTAGGCTCCAGAATCACTGTGGACCGTAACTGTAGTCATGAAATTCAGATAGTTGCTCCTTGGAAGAAAAGCTATGACAAACCTAGACAATGTATTAAACAGCATAGACATCATTTTTCCAACAAAGATCCATATAGTCAAAGCTATGGTTTTTCCAGTAGTCACATACAGAAGTGAGAGTTAGATCATAAAGAAGGTTGAGCCTTGAAGAACTGATGCTTTTGAATCGTGATGCTGGAACTCTTGAGAGTTACTTGGATAGCAAGGAGAGCAAACCAGTTGACCTTAATGGAAATCAACCCTGAATAAACATTGGAAGGACTAATGCTGAAGCTGAAGTTCCAGTACTTTGGCCACCAGATGGGAAGAGCCAACTCATTGGAAAAGACCTTGATACTGGAAAAGATTGAAGGCAGCTGGAGAAGGTGGTGACAGAGGATGTGATGGTTGGATACTCTCACCAGTTCAATGGACCTGAATCTAATTAAACTCTGGGAGATGGTGAAGGGCAGGGAGCCTGGTGTGCTGCAGTCAATGGGGTCAAAAAGAGTTGAACACGACTTAGTAACCTAACAACAATAACACTGGGTAGACTCCTTTCTCCCCGCAAATTCCTGTTTGACTTCTTAACCCCCAGTACTTCAGAATGTGATTTTATTTGGAAATAGGGCCTTCCCAGGTGTCTCAGTGGTAAGGAATCTGAGTACAATGCAGGAGACCCAAGTTTGATCTCTGAGTTAGAAAGATCTCCTGGAGAAGGGCAAGACTACCTACTCCAATATTCTTGCCTGGAAAATCCCATGGACAGAAGAGCCTGGTGGGCTACAGTCCATAGGGTTACAAAGAGCTGAATACAACCGAGCACATGAGAAAGAGTCCCTCTAGGTTTAGTTAGGTAGGTTAGGAAGTAGGGTGGGTCTTTAATCCAACATGATTCAGACAAAGACAGAGTTTGGAGGCAGACACACACACAGGTAGTCCACCATGTGAAGGGGAAGTCAGAGATTGGGGTGATAAAGCAGAAACACTGTCCAAAAGCCAGAGATAGAGACACAGCATAGAGAACATACAGACATATCTATGGACCTCAAGGGAGGAAGGAAGGGTGAAATGGATTGGCAGAAGGTATTGACATATATACATTATTGATGCTATGTGTAAAATAGATAGCTAATGAGAACCTATTGTATAGTTCAGTAAACTCTACTCAGTTATCTTAATTTCCTTCTAAATTAGAAGGAAATCTGAAAATGAGGGGAGATATGTATATGTACAGCTGAATCCCTTTGCTGCAAGCGGAAACTAACACAACATTGTAAAGCAACTATATGCTTGTGTGCTAAGTTGCTTTACTCATGTTTGACTCTTTGCGACCACTGGCACCACTATGAAGTGAAGTGAAGTGAAGTGAAGTCATTCAGTCATGTCCGACTCTTTGCGACCCCATGGACTGTAGCCTACCAAGCTCTTCTGTCCATAGGATTTTCCAGGCAATGGTACTGGAGTGGATTGCCTTTTCCTTCTCCAGAGGATCTTCCGACCCAGGGATCGAACCCGGGTCTCCCGCATTGTAGACAGATGCTTTACCATCTGAGCCACCAGGGAAGTCACTATACTTCCTGAATCACCAGGGCGCCACTATACTCCAATTAAAAAAAAAAAAAAAAAAACATTTTCTTCAGTAAATCACCAGGAGCTAGGAGAATGGCATTAAACCTATAATCTCTAGTCATCCTCCGATGAACCAACCCTACCAACATCTTGATTTGGTGTTTCTTGCCTTTAGAGATGTGAGGTAATGCATTTCTATTATTTAACCAGAACTTTCACTTGGCTCTGTTATGTAGCCCTGCTGCTGCTGCTGCTGCTGCTAAGTTGCTTCAGTTGTGTCCGACTCTGTGTGACCCCATAGACAGCCTCCTACCGGCCTTCTCTGTCCCTGGGATTCTCTAGGCAAGAACACTGGAGTGGGTTGCCATTTCCTTCTCCAATGCAGGAAAGTGAAAAGTGAAAGTGAAGTCGCTGTCATGTCCGACTGTTAGCGACCTCATGGACTGCAGCCTACCAGGCTCCTCCGTCCATGGGATTTTCCAGGCAAGAGTACTGGAGTAGGGTGCCATTGCCTTCTCTGAACTAAAATAGCATTCTATTGAATTAAAGACTAACATTTATATTTTCTGAAAAGAATGAATTTTCCTTATTTTCTCTGAGTCAATTTGGCTTTCTCTTTAAATAAGGACTCTGTGCCATGAAGAGTCACATGGTTTCTCTGAAAAATGTCATAAAATCCAGCTCTTTTCAAGGATATGAGTTTCTAGTGAAATGCAATTAGGGAAAGTATGATGCCAATATCTTTCAGTGTCTTAGGACTAATGGCTTCTGGCTTTAATGCTGAACTTGAAATTGGGTGATTTTTATAGCAAGATTCTTCTCTGTGGCTTACAGGCATTTGAATTCATAATCTTGAACATGACAAGCATTCTATCAATATGGAACATGAACAGGAAGTTATATAATGATAAACAAATATCAGGATGGCCTAAGGTATCTTTTCTCTAGTTGAATTCCAGAAAGCAATTTTGCACATTTTGCTGGAAAAGGATGTGATTCTTACATTTCAAACATGGTAAATTGAACTGTTCATACAACTAGCATATGAAGGTATAATGCTAATGAAAAGAAAATCTCCCCAAATTGTTAATGCCTGTGGTGGATTGTATTTTTCAGTGACACAAGCAACTCAGTGCCTCTTGAATACAGGTGGGCTTTTGACTTGCTTCTAACTATTGAAATACAATGAAAGTGATGCTGTGCAAATCCTTGGGCTAAATCATGAAAGGTGGTACAGCTCCTGCCTTGTTAATTGGACAACTGGCCTTGAAACTCTTTGACACCGTATAAGAAGCTTGACTCACCTGAGCAGTGTGTGCTGTGTGGAAGTGCAGGTCACATGCAGAGGCGATACAAAGGTGACCCAACTCAAAGAGTCAGCTGAGAGCTGCAGACTGAGCTGACATTTGAACTGTCAGACATAACCTCAGATGATTTCAGCCCCCAGCCTTTGAGTCTTCCCAGCTAGGGTTCCAGAAATGTGGTACAGGAGGAAGTCATCTTAAATTCTGTGTCCTTCTACATTCTGAGGCATAGAATTGGTGATAAAATGCTTCATTTATGACACAAAGTTTTGCAGTGGTTTGTTATGTTGCGATAGTTGAAAGTAGCTTGGTGAACATTGCTTCCTGCGCAGAAGTCCCATATATATGCTTTGAGATGTTTCTTCTTTAATCTACAGTCTTGTTGGCAAGCAATATGTTATTTAGGAGCTATTTATTAACTTTGGAGGGAAAAAAGAGAAAAACACATTTCTGATTTATTCTTCCTTCTCTTAAGAGAGGGCTTCCTTGGTGGTTCAGTGGTAAAGAATCTGCTTACCAATGCAGGAAATGCAGGTTCAATCCCTGGGTCAGGAAGTTCTCCTGGAGGAAATAGCAACTCACTCCAGTATTCTTGTCTGGGAAATCCCACGGACAGAGCAGCTTGGTGGGCTATAGTCCATGGGGTGGCAAAAGAGTCAGACATGCTTAGCAACTAAACAGCAACTAAACCACTGTTAAGAGGGGTTTCTACTACTTACTACTCTTGAGGGTCTCTCAAAGCCCCAACTTTCAAGATCTAAATCTTCATAGATACTGTCATGTTCTTCTGTTAAGCCCTACTTGTTACATTTTTACATACATATTAAGTGTTATTTAGTTAATATTTTTGCCATAAAACTTTCTCTTTATTTTCTCAATAATGTAACAAAATTAGACTACTACAAGAAAACTGTTGCTAATATTTTAAAAATGTCTTACATAATTTCCCCAAGTTTTCTTACTACATTAGTAGTTCAGGATTCTAGGTCTCAGTCCTCACATTGAGGTAAATTGGTTTAATAAATTGGCTTTGTTACTATTAATGTCTAAGGATGCTAGGTCATTTTTACTAAAAGGGAGCTTGGTTAGAACTTAGAACATGAAATATGTTGTTCACCGCTGGCTTTTCAAGTTTCTCCCTTATAATTTTAGATGTTGGGCATAGGTGTTGTATATATTTCTTCCTTAGTGTTTGAAGCACATGAAGGCATATCTAACATTTAGGAGGCATCAGGAATAAATTAGAAGAAGAGGTATGTTTTTAAATCTTGAACTTTCTTAACAATGGCACCCTACTCCAGTACTCTTGCCTGGAAAATCCCATGGATGGAGGAGCCTGGTAGGCTGCAGTCCATGGGATCGCCAAGAGTCGGACATGACTGAGCGACTTCACTTTCACTTTTCACTTTCCTGCATCAGAGAAGGAAATGGCAACCCACTCCAGTGTTCTTGCCTGGAGAATCCCAGAGATGGGGGAGCCTGGTGAGCTGCCATCTATGGGGTCACACAGAGTCAGACACGACTGAAGTATATACAAATACAGTAACTAAATAAAATTATCTTTCTTCATTGTAACTAATTTCCTGTCTATAGTGGCATTTCCTTTTTGTCTTAGAAGTTGTATTCACTGGCCAGACTTACATTCTAGGAAGCCCAGAGCAGCCAATAGTGATTATTAAGGTAATTTTTTATTTCTATTTACAGATGACCTCAGACTATTATTTCAGTCTCTTTACAGAGTACAGGATACTAGTACAATTGCACTGTGTCTATGTCATTGGGAGTTCTTGAGAAAAGGTTTTATCTGTCTCATGTCAACAGATATTTTTCCCCAACAGGGAAAATGATTAGATCAGAAAGAAATCTCTCTTTCCAAGGGGCCAATGCCTGAACCTCATTAAAATCATCCGTGAAGATGTTGGGCTTATCAGGGATCTGAGGAGTAGACATGGTCCCATTGAGTAGGTAAATCAGCAAGAAGTGTTTGCACAGCGGTGGGTTGTTTTCTCTGTTTGTTAAGGCCATTCTGACCTGCCTGGTGTGTAGGGCAGATCTGCTGAAAGTTAGGTAAATTTTAATCTCCGGGTTGTAGATTATGGCACAATATATCTGGGTCAGTTGGCAAGATCTCTTACATTTGTGAACTCATTATTTGCAATGATCTAGTTTCCTATCATCTAGGTTTTGTGATTCATGGTGTGGTTTATGGACTAAGAACTTGTGTCCCATGAAAGCTTGTTAGAAATGCAGAAACCCAGGTCCATTTCAGATCTACTGAATCAAAGACTTCATTTAAACAAGGTCCCCAATGTCCCCTATGTACATTAAAGTTTGAGGTATATTGCTCAGAGACAAATAAGTCCTTGTAGCTGGCAGACACAGCATTGTACACTGAAAGTCCACATGTCCACTCATACATATGTGTGGAGAGAGCATCAGTTTGGGGGTTTTTGGTCCTAATTAGTATTTGAGGATGTGATGGTAAAGAGTGCTAAGTCTATGAAAGCATCAAGATGGTAGCCTCACATTTCTAAATATTTAGCAATAGTTAAATTGTTGTTTAATTGCACAGCACAGCCCTTGTTACCAAAGAAGGAGTTAATTTTTGCAGATTCAGCTTCCAGCTGTACACGTTAACCCACACTGAGCTCAGATAACCTGGCGGTGGGCTTCATCCTGAAAGCAGCCATTGGCTATTTGTCAGATTTTACTCTCTGTCATTTCTACTCATTTAAGAGGAAAGGTGTAGATGCTTGAAGAGGCATATGCCAATCTAGAAATGGTAATATACTACTGTTGGGCAATGTATACAATTTCAGTCTTGTGATGTGTGCATGTGTGTATGTATTTGTATAAAGAAATGTGGATGAACTTGTTTAATCATGATGGTTCTGATTGCCTTAGTGTGGTTGATAAATTAGAGTGACTTACAGTTCCTTCAAGTTAATTTTCCAAATTTTCTATCCTGAATCTTTCAATCCTTTCATTAAGTTGACAAATATTTATATACCAGGCACTGTATGGTTAGAAGACAGGGGCTTCAGAAAAAAGGGACTGACTAGGAAATCATGATGTAGCAAAGGAAAGGAAAGCTCAAGTGGGAAGTTTCCAGGTTACGTTAGGGGAGGAATTCCTTCTGTGGATTCATCTCATTCTTGTGTCTCCATGTTACTGTACACAAGCTTCAGCTTTGTCTGAGCTTTCTTTTCTTTGGATGCTATTCAGACATGTGTCACTGAATCCAACTTTTGTCCTTGAACACAAAATTAGTGAATGCATTTTGTACAAACACAAAAATAATCACTGACTGAAGAGGCAATAATTCTCACTTATTTCATAAAATCAGTTTTTACTTCTGCTATGTTTTCATTGTCTGACAGGGCCAGACTATTTTTAAGAAAGTCTGAAGTAAAATTTTATCATAAAGCTAAATAATATAACTAAAATCTCTGCTTGTTTCCAAAGCCTTGTACTGTGCTCAGTCATGTCTGACTCTTTGCAAACCCATGCACTGTATGTAGACCACCAGGCTCCTCTGTCCATGGAATTTTCCAGGCAAGCATACTGGAGCAGGTTGCCATTTCCTTCTCCAGGGGATCTTCCTGACCCAGGGATCAAACCTGCATCTCCTGCATTGACAGGCAGATTCTTTTCTTCTGTGCCACCTGGGAAGCCCTTGTTACCAAAGGAGGAGTTAATTTTTGCAGGCCCATCTCCCATCAGTATATATGTAGCCCACTGAGTTCAGATAACCCTGCAGCAGGCCTCATCCTGAAAGCAGCATGAGCTACTTGTCAGGCTTTGACTCTCTGTGTTGTACCCATCAGTCTCCCCTGGCATATACAGCTGCTGTCCTTTCTGGAATGCAGTGATCTGCTCCTTTGCCTCAAGGCAGAAGAGTGCATTTAAAATATGTTTCACTCCATCATTATTTCTTCAAGGTGTTTCTGAGAACACTGGGCCTGTTGTAGATTTGGGCATAGTTTGACCAGAATCCAGCTCATTTGTTATTCAAACAGAAAGTACATGTAATTTCTAGAATCTAATCTGGAAATGATAAAATAGTAACTGAACCACCCAAGGCATAAATGTTGCTGATTCATTTTCACATATTCTTAGTCATGCATTTATTGTCTATTTAAATCAATAAAATAATGGTTAATAAATATGCCCCTTGTTATACACCCTCCTTTGAAAGGAAATTCTCCATGTTTTTCAATAACTATCCTAATGACTGCTCCTAGGCAACTGCCTCCAGGACCTGAGAATAGAACAGGGGAACATTTTTACTTTCTGTTGAATAATTTAAAAATAAAAAGTGCCATGGCCTCAGGGAGGAAGTGGTTTAACTATTGGGATGCATACCTTATTTATTCAGTTAGGTCAAATTATTATGCAGCACAGATTAGGAACAGATGGTCCCTACTTACTTTCCTTCTTTTAAACTGTTGACTAAAAAATACTGGCAACCTAAAAGCTGAGTGCTAAGTTGCTTCACTTGAGTCCAACTCTTTGAGACCTCAAGGACCCTATCCCAGCAGGCCACTCTGTCCATGGGATTCTTCAGGAAAAAATACTGGAATAGGTTGCCATTTACTCCTCCAGGGGATCTTCCCAACCTATAGACTAAACCCAAGTATCTTATGTTTCCTGCATTGGCAGGCAGGTTTCTAACTGCTAGAGCCACCTGGGAAACCCTAGCTGAGTCAGTTGGTTCATTCACTCAGTCATGGCCTACTCTTTGCAGCCCCATGACTACAGCAAGCCAGGCTCCCTTGTCCATGACCATCTCCCAGAACTTGCTTAAACTCATGTCCATTGAGTTGGTGATGCCATTCAACATCTCATCCTCTGTCGTCCCCTTCTCCTCCTGCCCTCCATCTTTCCCAGCATCAGAGTTTTTCTAATGAGTCAGCTCTTTGCATCAGGTGGTCAAAGAATTGGAGCTTCAGCTTCAGCATCAGTCCTTCCAATGAATATTCAGGACTGATTTCCTTTAGGATAGACTGGTTTGATCTCCTTGCAGTCCAAGGGACTCTCAAGAGTCTTCTCCAACACCACAGTTCAAAAGCATCAATTCTTCTGCGTTCAGTCTTTTTTATGGTCCCACTTTCACATATGTACATGACTATTGAAGAAACCATGGCTTTGACTAGACTGACCTTTGTTGGCAAAGTAATGTCTCTGCTTTTTAATACGCTGTCTAGGTTGCTCACAGCTTTTCTTCCAAGGAGCAAGTATCTTTTAATTTCATGGCTGTAGTCACCATCTGCAGTGATTTTGGAGCCAAAGAAAATAAAGTCTGTCACTATTTTCATTATTTCCCCATCTATTTGCCATGAAGTGATGGGACTGGATGTCATGATCTTTGTTTTTTGAATGTTGAGTTTTAAGCCAACTTTTTCACTCTCCTCTTTCACTTTCATCAAGAGGCTCTTTAGTTCCTCTTCACTTCCTGCCAAAAGAGTGGTGTCATCTGCATATCTGAGGTTATTGATATTTCTCCCAGCAATCTTGATTTCAGCTTGTGCTTCATCCAGCCCAGGATTTCTCATAACGTACTCTGCATGCAAGTTAAATAAGCAGGATGACAATATACAATTTGACTTACTCCTTTCCAAATTTTGAATCAGTACGTTATTCCATGTCTGGTTCTAACAGTTGTTTCTTGACCTGCATACAAGATTCTCAGAATGCAGGTCAAGTGGTAATCCTTGCTGAGAGTTAGATTTTATTCTGTGAGAATGTTAGGACTTGAGCCCAGGAGACAGTATCCAGGTGCCCCCAAGAGAGTTGACTCCAAAGAGGTGGGGGAGAAGTCAAGCTATATACAAGTTTGCAGCAAGGGGCAGGTAATTTGAATATTAAAAGGTTACTATTAATTAAGAGAAAATGAAATCTCTCACATGAGATTTCGCTTTCTTCTATGTATGGGAAGATGCAAGCGTTTGGGTTTGCTGGAATCATTTCTTTCATACTCATCTAGATATCTGGGGCTAATTCTGCTTTCTTTATTGTTCACATACTTATTCCTTGTTTACCATAAGAGATGGCTAATGTTGTGGATGGCCACCCCTCACATCCTTCCAGCTCCAAAGAGCTTGCTTACCAAGGAGGAAGCAGTCAGTGTCTTCCAAATAGCAGGGTTTTTTTTTTTTCCACTTGAGCTCAGAAATTTGCATTTGGAAAAGGCTTGTTTACTGGTAGAGTGTAGAGCAGACAACATTTCATTTCACACTACCTAGAGCCTTTCACACTATGGAGAGCTTCTTGGTGGCTCACATCATAAAGAGTCTGCCTGTAATTCGGGAGACCCGGAGGTTCAGTCCCTGGGTTGGGAAGATCCCCTGGAGAAGGAGATGGCAACCCACTCCAGTATTCTTGCCTGGAGAATCCCATGCATGGTGGAGTCTGGTGGGCTACAGTTTATGGGGTCGCAGATGGTTGGACATGACTGAGTGACTAACACTACCCTAGAGACTTCAGGCTGTTTGTGTCCTTCTGCTCAGGCTGCTGGCCAGCTCTTCCTGTTCTCAATTATGGGTATCTACGTTTCCTCCGATAATCACTTTGTTACTACAATGCTTTATAAAATTTGCTATCACCCTGAACAAACCCACTTTTATTTACTGTATGAATTCCTTACTGGATCTTCTGTTCCTGTCCTCCCTGAAACATATTCTCAACAAAGAGGACAGAGTGATACTTTAAAAATATATCAGGTCATATTAAGACCTGTAAAGAATCTGTCTGTTAAACAGGAAATGTGGGTTCAGTCCCTGGATTGAGAAGATCCTCAGAGGTGGAAATGGCTACCCACTCCAGTATTCTTGCCTGGGAAATCCCATGGACAGAGGAGCCTGGTGGATTATAGTCCCTGGGGTCGCAAAAGAATTGGACATGACTGAGTGTCCAAGCATATAGATTCCTGTATTAATGATCAGTTTTGTTGTCCAGCATCTCAGGATACTTTTCAGTGTCAGGATTTAATTTTTTTTTTAGTGTGGGAACAGATTCTTTCAAAAACTTTTGAACCATTTTCACTAATTGATCTTCCACATGGTGCATCTCATATGTGAGCTACCTCTTTTGAAAACAATTGTAACTCACTTTGCCCAGTAATTTTTCCAGTAGTCATGAATGAATGTAACAAATTAAGAGCCGTCAAATTTTCCAGTTTCCTTGAAGAGAAGTGAAAGTCACATCTTTACCACGTGTCTCAGTCTGCTTGGGTTCCCATTAATCCCTGTCACTAAGTTATGTGTGACTCTGTGACCCCATGGGCTGTAGCCTGACAGGCTCCTCTGTCTAAGGGATTTCCCAGGCAACAATACTGGAGTGGGTTACCACTCCCTTCTCCATGGGATCTTCCTGACCAGGGGATCAAACCCATATCTCCTGTGTCTTCTGCATTGCAGGCAGATTCTTTCCCCACTGAGCCATCAAGGAAGCCCACCTTCTAAAGGCTTGGTGACTTAAATCAACAAAATTTTATTTTCTCATATTTCTGAAAGCTGGAAGTCTTAGAAGGAGCAGCATCATTGGTCTCTGGTGAGAAACCACTTTGTGGTTTGCAGGCAGCCACCATTTCACTGTGTATTCACATGGCAGAGAGAAAGAGCAAGCTGTCCGCTGTCTCTCCTTATAAGGGCACTAATCCATTTATCTTCCCTGGTGGCTCAGAGGTTAAAGTGTCTGCCTCCAATGCGGGAGACCCGGGTTTGATCCCTGGGTCGGGAAGATCCCCTGGAGAAGGAAACGGTAACCCATTCCAGTATTCTTGCCTGGAGAATCCCATGGACGGAGAAGCCTGGTAGACACAGTCCATAGGGTTGCAAAGAGTTGGACACGACTGGGTGACTTCATTTACTTATTTACACTTAATCCATTTAACCCTAATTACCTTGCAAAGGCCTTATCTTCTAATATCATCACATTGGGGGTTATAACTTCAATATATGAATTTTTCAGGGACAAGCATCAGTCCATAGCATCATAGTATACAAGATCTTTCACAATCTGGACCTTGACCTCTTTTGCTACTTATTATTATTATTTTTTAACTTACTCAGGTCTAACCTTTTCTGTATCTTTATCTTCCTTGACACTACTCAGGCATGCTTCTGCTTTGGGGTCCTTTCCCTGGCTATTCCTTTTTCCTCACATGGCCAAAAGTTTTGTTTGCTTACTTTATCCAGGTATTTGCTCAACTGTCCATTTGTCAGAGATGACTTCCCTTAGCCAAAGTGCACCAGGACACAACTCTACTCAGCACTAGGCTTTTTGGCGTGCTGCAGTGGGAGAGATAACACACCATGGTGAGCTGTGTGGGGCACCAGAAGGAAAATATTGGGAGATGCCTGTCCTAGGGCTCAAGTTTGGTTTAGTAATTTAGAAGAGCAGTCAATGAAGCTTTGTTTTGCTCTGAGGCTGTCAGACAGTGATGGCAATTCCATAATTGGGTACCATAACCATTTCATACTAAGAGGAATGAAGTGAGGCTAAAGCTATAATTGCAGAGTCAGAAAGAATTAACTATTACTCATGTTAGCTTGATGAGGGGGATGTTTGGGTATTTTTGTAATTCTCAGATTTCATTTTTTTTAATTTTTAAAATTTTAATTAGAGGCTAATTACTTTACAATATTGTGGTGGTTTTTACCATACATTCAGATTAATTAGCCATGAATGTACATGTATTCCCTATCTTTACCCTCCCTCCCACCTCTCTCCCTATCCCATCCCTCTGGGTCATCCCAGAGCACCAGCCCTGAGCACCCTGCCTCATGCATTGAACCTGGACTGGTGATCTATTTCACATATGATAATATACATGTTTCATGCTATTCTCTCAAATCATCCCACTCTTGCTTTCTTCCCAGAGTCCAACAGTCTGTTCTTTACATATGTGACTTTTATGCTGTCTCACATATAGGGTCATCTTTACCATCTTTCTATATTCCATATAGAAGTGTTAATATACTGTATTAGCGTTTTCTTTCTGACTTACTTCGCTCTGTATAACAGGCTTCAATTTCACCCACCTCATTAGAACTGATTCAAATGTATTCTTTTTAATGGCTGAGTGATATTCTATTGTGTGTATGTACCACAGCTTTCTTATCCATTCATCTGCTGATGGACATCTAGGTTGCTTCCATATCCTGCCTATTGTAAACAGTGCTGCGATGAACATTGGGGTACACGTGTCTCTTTCAATTCTGGTTTCCTCAGTGTGTGTGTGTGCCCAGTAGTGGGACTGCTGGGTCATAGGGCAGTTCTATTTCCAGTTGTTTAAGGAATCTCCACACTGTTCTCCATAGTGGCTGTACTAGTTTGCATTCCCACCAACGGTGTAAGAGGGTTCCTTTTTCTCCACACCCTCTCCAGCATTTATTGTTTGTAGACTTTTTGATAGCAGCCATTCTGATTGGCATGAGATGGTACCTTATTGTGGTTTTGATTTGCACTTCTCTGATAATGAATGATGTTGAGCATCTTTTCATGTTTGTTAGCCATTTGTATGTATTCTTTGGAGAAATGTCTGTTTAGTTCTTTGGCCCATTTTTTGATTGGTTTGCTTATTTTTCTGGAATTGAGCTGCAGGAGTTGCTTATATATTTTTGAGACTAATTCTTTGTCAGTTGCTTCATTTGCTATTATTTTCTCCCATTTTGAAGGCTGTCTTCTCACCTTGCTTATAGTTTCCTTTGTTGTGCAAAAGCTTTTAAGTTTAATTAGGTCCCATTTGTTTGTTTTTGCTTTTATTTCCATTACTCTGGGAGGTGGGTCATAGAGGATCCTGCTATGATTTACGTCAGAGAGTGTTTTGCGTATGTTTTTCTCTATGAGTTTTATAGTTTTGGTCTTACATTTAGATTTTTAATCCATTTTGAGTTTACTTTTGTGTATGGTGTTAGAAAGTGTTCTAGTTTCATTCTTTTACAAGCGGTTGACCAGTTTTCCCAGCACCACTTGTTAAAGAGATTGTCTTTTCTTCATTGTATATTCTTGCCTCCTTTGTCAAAGATAAGATGTCCGTAGGTGCATGGATTTACCTCTGGGCTTTCTATTTTGTTCCATTGATCTATGCTTCTGTCTTTGTGCCAGTACCATATTGTCCTGATAACTATTGCTTTGTAGTATAGCCTGAAGTCAGGCAGGTTGATTCCTCCAGTTCCATTCTTATTTTTCAAGATTGCTTTGGCTATTCAAGGTTTTTTGTAATTCCATACAAATTGTGAAATTATTTGTGTTATAATTCTCTGAAAAATACTGTTGGTAGCTTAATAGGGATTGCATTGAATTTATAGATTGCTTTGGGTAGTATATGCATTTTCACTATATTGATTCTTCTGATCCATGAACATGGTATATTTCTTCATCTATTTGTGTCCTCTTTGATTTCTTTCATCAGTGTTTTATAGTTTTCTATACATAGGTCTTTTGTTTCTTTAGGTAGATTTATTCCTAAGTATTTTATTCTTTTAATTGCAATGGTGAATGGAATTGTTTCCCTAATTTCTCTTTCTGTTTTCTCATTGTTAGTGTATAGGGATACAAGGGATTTTTGTATGTTGATTTTATATCCTGCAAATTTACTATATTCATTGATTAGCTCTAGTAAAATTCTGGTGGGGTTTTCTATGTAGAGGATCATGTCATCTGCAAACAGTGAGAATTTTATTTCTTCTTTTCCAATCTAGATTCCTTTTATTTCTTTTTCTGCTCTGATTACTGTGGCCAAAACTTCCAAAACTATGTTGAATAGTAGTGGTGAGAGTGGGCATCCTTTTCTTGTTCTTGACTTTAGGGGAAATGCTTTCAGTTTTTCTCCATTGAGGATAATGTTTGCTGTGGGTTTATCATATATGGCTTTAATTATTTCCTTCTATGCCTGCTTTCTGGAGAGTTTTTATCATAATGTTTGCTGTGGGTTTATCATACATGGCTTTAATTATGTTCCTTCTATGCCTGCTTTCTAGAGAGTTTTTATCATAAATGGATGTTGAATTTTGTCAAAGGCTTTCTCTGCATCTATTGAGATAATCATATGATTTTTATCTTTTAATTTGTTAATGTGGTGTATCACATTGATTGATTTACAAATATTGAAGAATCCTTGCATCCCTGGGATAAAGCCCACTTGGTTATGATGTATGATCTTTTTAATATGTTGTTGGATTCTGTTTGCTAGAATTTTGTTAAGGATTTTTGCACCTATGTTCATCAGTGATTTGGCCTGTAGTTTTCTTTCTTTCTTTTTTTGGTGGCATCTTTGTCTGGTTTTGGTATTAGGCTGATGGTGGCCTTATAGAATGAGTGTGGAAGTTTACCTTCCTTTGCAATTTTGTGAAAGAGTTTGAGTAGGATAGGTGTTAGCTCAAAAATCAACAAAGCTAAAAGCTGGTTCTTCAAGAAGATAAATAAAATAGACAAATCATTAGCCAGATTCATCAAGAAACAAAGGGAGAATAATCAAATCAACAAAATTAGAAATGAAAATGGAGAAATCACAACAGACAACAGAAATACAGAAATACAAAGGATCATAAGAGACTACTATCAGCAACAATATGCCAATAAAATGGACGACTTGGAAGAAATGGACAAATTCTCAGAAAAGTATAACTTTCCAAAACTGAGCCAGGAAGAAATAGAAAATTTTAACGGATCCATCACAAGCACAGAAATCGAAACCATAATCAGAAGGCTTCCAACAAACAAAAGCCCAGGACCAGATGGCTTCACAGCTGAATTACCAAAAATTTAGAGAAGTTCTTTTATTTATAGTTGTGCTTAGACATTACTATTTGATCTTGTTTTGCTGTTACTCTAATAGCATTATAACAGTGGGCTTGTCTGGTTTTAGTTATCTGTAAAGTTGTTTATGTTCAGCAGGAAGGCCTATGGCCATTTTCAGGCTGCTAGTAGTCCAGGGCCTTTTTTCATACTCAGCTTAAAATACAGCTTCTCATTATTTATCTTCCTTTATACTATTGTATTTTATTTTTCTTTTTATTCATAGCCCATGTCAGTCACCATCATAGTACAGTGAACACATTGTTTATTTGTTCACTGTCTACATTCTTCTATGTGTAAATTCCCATGAGAAGTCAATATTTGGATTCTCTAGTTTCACCCTCAATACCTTTGTATTCTCTTAGAATACAAGAGATGTTCAATATGTATTTGCTGAATGTATTTGTTCAATAACTTGATAATTTTCACAAACACACATTAAAAACAAATCAATTTACAATACAACCAAAAGATGAATAAATATGATCATCACAGTCTATGTAATAAATAAAATTAAGATGTAAATAAAAGCACAGTGAATAAATGGTTGCCAAATGGCATGTATTAGTAGCAATGAATACTGTATTACTATAAATAATGGTGAATCTTTACAACAAACCTCAAGTATTTGACTATCTTTTATACAAAGTAGAATTATCTTTTTTTAATCTCTGCAAGGAAAATTGGGATTAACATAGATATAAAAGTAATTCTCTAATTTTGGGCAGGCTAAAGATAGACTAATTAATACTTGTGAATGAATTATTATATAACTTTTAAGAAAGTCAAAATTACTAATTTGATAATATACATTCATCTATTTTTTGCACACTTGTCCAATAAAGTTTTCTCTGAGTAATTCTCATAATTAAGTGTTAGGGAAGAAACTTTTATGACTTATACAGTTACCTTATATAAGGCCACTGCTCACATTACTTTGTTAATATGCTGTTTATGTTTAAAATGATGTATTGTGGGCATATGTGAGTTATTCATCCATTATGTGTTCATGTATTTTCCTTACTCACCACCCAGTGAGTTGATTACTAGTACAGCAAACAAAACTGAAAAGCTCCTGCAAATGTTGCCAGCTAGTGAATGCTCAGGGGTGCTGTCTGGGAAGTGGCGGGTCAGCATGCCCTCAGTTATGAAATGAATTTTGTTTAAACTCCCTGAAGCCAAATCTTCTTTAAAAATTTCCTCTTTATTTCTATTTTCCTCATGAGGTCTCATTATTATTTCCCTTTTAGGGAAAGAGATTATATTAACTGGTTGTAAAAATTGAAAACACAAGATGTTAACATTTGAAGAAATGAAAAAATAAAGCTCCTTTACTTCTACTTCTAAGGCCTATATCTCTATAATCAGAGTCAATGAAAGAACTGATCTATCAGATGCCAAATCCAATAATAACAAGACATACTAGCCATCATTTATCATAACTGTGTATCAGTTAATGTGATAAATATTTTATATTCATTGTCTCCTTTAATTCTTACAGAATTCTTATAAATTCTGAAATTTATAATTCCCATCCTAAAGACAAAAGAACAGTGGATGGGAGATACCAAATTTTACCTTATAATTGGCAAAGTAGACATGTAAACTGCAGTAGATAGAACAAAAACTCCTCAAAGATGTCCAATGTTCTGAAGATGTTCTAGTCCTCAGAAAGGAAGAAACTGTTACCACTCAGTAATGTCTGAATCCATGGTTTGTCCATGGAACTCTCTAGGTAAGAAAACTGGAGTGCGTTGCCTTTCCCTTCCCAAGGGAATCTTCTGACCCAGGTAGCCAAACAAGGTTTCCTGCATCACAAGCAGATTCTTTACCATCTGAGTTACCATTTGCCTCTAATCTTCAGAACCTGTGACTTACTTTACATGGCAAAAGGGACTTCACAGATAAAATTAAGTTAAGCATTTTGGGAGGAATTCAGTTGAGTTGCTCAGTCATGTCCGACTGTTTGCGACCCTATGGACTATAGCATGCCAGGCTTCCCTGTCTATCACCAACTCCTGGAGCTTGCTCAAACTCATGTCCATTCAGTCAGTGATGCCATTCAACCATCTCATCCTCTGTCGTCCCCTTCTCCTCCTGTCTTCAATCTTTCCCAGCATCAGGGTCTTTTCCAATGAGTCAGTTCTTTCATCAAGTGGCCAAAGTATTGGAGCTTCAGCTTCAGCATCAGTCCTTCCAATGAATATTCAGGACTAATTTCCTTTAAGACTGACTGGTTTGATCTCCTTGCAATCCAAGGGACTCTCAAGAGTCCTCTCCAACACCAAAGTTCAAAAGCATCAGTTCATCTGTGCTCAGCTCTCTTTATGGTTCAACTCTCACATCCATACATGACTGCTGGAAAAACCATAGCCTTGACTAGATGGACTTTTTTTGGCAAAATAATGTCTCTGCTTTTTAATATGCTGTCTAAGTTGATCATAGCTTTTCTTCCAAGGAGCAAGCGTCTTTTAATTTCATGGCTGCAGTCACCACCTGCAGTGATTTTGGAGCCCAATAAAATAAAGTCTGTCACTGTTTTCATTGTTTCTCCATCTATTTGCCATGGAGTGATGGAACCAGATGCCATGGTTTTAGTTTTTTAACTATTGAGTTTTAGGTTGCTTTTTCACTCTCTTCTTTCACTTTCATCAAGAGGTTCCTCTTCACTTTCTGCCATAAGGGTGGTGTCATGCATATCTGAGGTTATTGCTCTTTCTCCCAGCAATCTTGATTGCAGCTTGCGCTTCATCCAGCCCAGCTTTTTGCATGATGTATGTAAGTTAAATAAACAGGATGACAATATACAGCCTTGACATACTCCTTTCCTGATTTGGAACCAGTCCACTGTTCCATGTCCAGTTCTAAATTTTGCTTCTTGACCTGCTAGATTTCTCAGGAGGCAAGTAAGGTGGTCTGGTATTCCCATCTCTTGAAGAATTTTTCAGTTTTTTGTGATCTACACAGTCAAAGGCTTTGGCATAGTCAATAAAGTAGAAGTAGACGTTTTTCTGGAACTCTCTCGCTTTTTCTATGACCCATCGCATGTTGGCAATTTGATCTCTGTTTCCTCTGCCTTTTTTGAATCCAGCTTGAACATCTGGAATTTCACGGTTCACATACTGTTGAAGCCTGGATTGGAGAATTTTGAGATTTACCTTGCTGGCGTGTAGATGAGTGCAATCGTGAGGTAGTTTGAACATTCTTTGGCATTTCCCTTCTTTGAGATTGAAATGAAAACTGACCTTTTCCAGTCCTGTGGCCACTGCTGAGTTTTCCAGATTTGCTGGCATATTGAGTGCAGCACTTTAACAGCATCATCCTTTAGTAGCTGAAATAGCTTAACTGGAATTCCATCACCTCCACTAGCTTTGTTCATAGTGATGCTTCCTAAAGCTCACTTGCCTTCACATTCCAGGATGTCTGGCTCTAGGTGAGTGATCACATCATCGTGGTTATCTGGGTCATGAAGATCTTTCTTGTATAGTTCTTTTGTGTATTCTTGCTACCTTTACTTAATATCTTCTGCTTCTGTTAGGTCCATACGATTTCTGTATTTTATTGTGCCCATCTTTTCATGAAATGTTCCCTTGGTATCTCTAATTTTCTTGAAGAGATCTCTAGTCTTTCCCATTCTATTGTTTTCCTCCATTTCTTTTCACTGATCACCGAGGAAGGCTTTCTTATCTCTCCTTGCTATTCTTTGAAACTCTGCGTTCAAATGGGTATATCTTTCCTTTTCCTCTTTACCTTTAGCTTCTCTTTGTTCCTCTTTTTTGGGAGGAATAGATTTTCCTAAATTCCAATATAATCACAAAGTGAAGCACTAGGCTCTTAATCTTTGCTAATCCATGGACTGTAGCCCATCAGACTTCTCTGCCCGTGGGGTTTTCCAGGCAAGAATACTGGAGTAGATATCCATTCCCTTCTCCAAGGGATCTTCCTCACCCAGATATCAAACCCACATCTTCTGCATTGTAGACAGATTCTTTACTGTCTGAACCACCAGGGAAGCCCACCAATGCAATCACAAGGGTACTTATAAAAGGAAGACAGGAAGCATCAGAGTCAGAGAATAGATGTGACTACAGAAACCAAGGTTGGAATAATGTGCTCTGAAGAAAAAGGAAGAAGCCATGAGCCAAAGAATGAAGGTGGTCTCTAAGTGTTGTAAAAGGCAAGGACCAGATTTTCCTCTAGGGCCCCCAGCAGAAACACAGCCCTACTGACACCTGGATTTTTGCCTGTAGAACTATTTCAGACTTCTCACCTCTGGAACTATAAAATAATACATTTGTGTTGTTTTATACTGCTAAGCTTATAATTTGTTACAGCAGAAATAAGAAACAAATGTACACAGATTAGAGTCTGTCTAACCCCTCTGCTCTATTGTCATAGGATAGGAAGTGTATTTTAGCTGATTCACCAACTGGTTGGTTGCATCAGGCAAACTGGGCTGAAGTAAAGCAATAATCCCTCTTTAATTAATACAAGTCATATTACTTCTGCATGTTTGGACATTACTTCATGAAATATGATCTCTGTTTGTTTCTATTGTATATGTGAAGGAAGTGTGTTCTTTCAATGAGTTGCACCAGATGAAGTGATTTGTATGTTCTGTCCAAAATAGATCATCAATTTATTTAAGGATATGTCATAAGCAGTTTTAATATTGTACTCGTCATCTGTTTATACTTACTGTATAACTGTTTAATCTGCTAGTGTTAACATGCATGTTGATTTGTCCACTTAAGTTAATCTTTTGTGTGCATGTCTTGAAAAGTATGAAGGTGAAAATCCAGCTATAGTTAATGCATCATCAAAACAGAGTTATAAACCAGGATAATTATAACCATCTTTATCAGCAATCTTCCTTTAGCAGGTATCTCATTATGGGATTAACACATTTTTCCCAGATGCCAGTCCCTCTGGTAAGGTGATCTGAGGTGAATTGCCCATCTTTAAGAGAGAATCACAGTGTACTAGTTTCTCTGCCTTGTCAAAAAGTGAAGTTTGTATCTTTCTGAATTATGGTCTTCTCTGGATATATGGCCAGGAATGGGACTGCTGGGTCATATGGCAACTCTATTTTTAGTTTCTTAAAGGCCTTCTATACAGTTCTCCATGCATGCGAAATTGCTTCAGTCGTGTCTGACTCTGTGCAACCACGTGGAATGTATCCCATCGGATTCTCTGTCTGTGGGATTCTCCAGACAAAAATATTGGAGTGAATTGCCATGCCATTCTCCGGAGGATCTTCCCTACCTGGGAATTGAACTCGTGTCTGCCTGCATCTCCTTCATTGTAAGCACATTCTTTACCCACTGAGCCACCTGGGAAGCCCCCTGTTCTTCGCAGTGGCTGTAGCAGTTTACATTCCTGCCTACAGTGTAGGAGGGGTGCCTTTTTTCCACACTCTCTTCAGCAGTTATTGTTTGAAGATTTTTTGATGATGACCATTCTGACCTGTGTAAGGTGATAGCTCATTGTAATTTTGAAGTGTATTTCTCTAATAATTAGTGATGTTGAACATCTTTTCTTGTCCTTTTTGGCCATCTATATGTCTTTTTTGGAGAAATGTCTATTTAGATCTTTTACTCATTTTTTGATTGGGTTGTTTGTTTGTTTTTGATATTGAGCTTCATGACCTATTTGTATATTTTGGAGATCAATCCCTTGCCCATTGCTTCTTTTGCAAATGTTTCTCTCATTCTGAGAGCTATCTTTGTGTTTTATTTCTGGCTTCCTTTGCTGTGCAAAAGCATTTAAGTTTAATTAAGTCCCATTTGTTTATTTTTGTTTTTATTTCCATTACACTAAGAGGTGGGTTGAAAAATATCTTGCTACAATTTATGTCAAGGAGTGTTATGCCTATGTTTTCTTTTAGAATTTTGTAGTATCCAGCCTTATATTTAGGTCTTTAATCCATTTTGAGTTTATTTTTGTGTATGGAGTGTTCTAATTTTATTCATTTACATGTTTTCCCAGCTCCAATTATTAGAGAGACTTTCTTTTTTTCATTGTGTATTCTTACTTCCTTTGACATAGATTAGGTGACGGTAGGTAGAAGGACTTTATATCTTGTTCCATTGATCTATATTTCTGGTTTTGTGCCAGTACCATACTGTTTTGACTACTATAGCTTTGTTCATTGCAGCACAATTTACAATAGCCAAGACATGGAAGTAGCCTAAATGTTCATCAACAGAGGACTGGATAAAGAAGATGTGGTACATATATACAATGGAATGTAACTTACTAATAAGAATGAAGTAATGCCAGTTGCAGCAACATGGATGGAACTAGAGATTGTCATACTGAGTGAAGTAGGTCAGAGAAAGACAAATAGTATATGATATTGCTTATAGGTGGAATCTGAAAAAGGGTGAAAATGAGCTTATCTTCATATCAGAAATAGAGATATAGGTGTAGAAAACAAACCTATCATTACCATAGGGTAAGTGGGGTAGGGGAAATTGAGAGATTGGGATTGACATATACAAACTACTATACATAAAATAGATAACTAATAAGAACCTACTGTATATCACAAAAAACTCTACTCGATATTCTGTAATGACCTATGTGGGAAAAGAAGCTGAGAAAAAGAGCTGATATATATATATATATATATATATATATATATACACACACACACACACACACACACACACATACATACACATATCTGATTCACTTTGCTGTAGAACAGAAACTAATAGAAATTGTTAATGAACTGTACTCCTATAAAAGTTTTTTAGAAAATAAAGTTTGACAAAGATGGAAATGTCCTCATGCCAGGAGTGCCTCCTTTTACTTACCAAATACTTACTATTTACTAAATATTGTAGAAGCTTAGATAACACTGCTGGGCAAACTAGACAAAGAGGAGTTTGCTTTCAAGAGTCCAAGATAAGAAAAAACAGTAACATAAGGATCAGAAGTTCATTGAAGAAAGAGTAGTAGAATTAAAAGTGAATATGTTGTGAGACCATCATCTGGTTCCAACAACAAGAACAGAAGAAAAAGTGGAGAAATAACGATCTCATAGTTAACTCATTTCATTATGAATGGATAAATGGGGTGGGGGGAATTTAGGTTTTAGGTAGAGCAAGAGGAGAAATATTAACTACAGATTTTACAAATTGGTTCATCTGTTTACTTGACACAAACATTGACTAATGCTTTTTTTTTTTTTTTCCTGTTCCAAAGACTGAATCTCACAGGGACAAAGGTAAGACACAAACACTTCAACATAACATGCTGAATTTGCCTTATGGCAGAGAATGAGCGCTTATCTTACTGTATCTTTTAGTGTATACCATACAGGTTTCTATCAAAACTCCCCATTGAACATGGCATTTTCAAGAAAAGTACTATGAACTCAGAAGTTAGCTTTGGCTGTTTGAGCATCAGGATTCTTTCTCTTAGCAAAATTGATACCAGTCACTGTCTTTTGAAGGTAAGCTCTTCGAGACATTGGAAAACACATTCACTACTTCCAAGTAGATTTGTATGTCCTTCTCATCCAAACGTGGTGTGTCTCTTCCCTGCCGCCACTGGCCTCGGACGTGGGGTGGCTCCTCCCGGGTGCTGCCCTGACCTCGGAAGCGGAGTGTCTCCTCCCGGCCACCACTGACCTCGGACTCAGGGTGTCTCCTCCTGGCTTCCGTCCCTGACCTCAGATGCTGGGTAGCTCCTCCCAGCCGCCACTGACCTCAGACGCAGGGTAGCTCCTCTCAGCCGTCCTGCGTCGTGGCAACCTGGCACTCTAGGCTGCTGCCCCTGACCTCATGTCTGAGGTCTGGGGTGGCCGAGAGAAGCCACCTCGCCCCCGAGGCCAGGAGCGGCAGCCGAGAGGAGCCACCCACGCCCAAGGACAGGACCGGCGGCT